>VWZO01004094.1:128182-265869 GCA_013396975.1 Bucco capensis
CCCACTTCTCAAGCCTGTCCAGGTCCCTCTGAATGGCATCTCGGCCTCCTGGCGTGTCAACCACACCCATCAGCTTGGTGTCACGCTAACAAGTTTTGATTGTTTAATTAGAGAAGCAGACAAGAAAATGTTATCAAGGTTATATCCAAGTTTACTTGAATTACTTAAAGTTTGAAAAGCCAAACGGAGAGAAAAGCCTTTGAATTATACAAGCCTGAACTACATCAAAACAAAGAGAAGCATTGCTCACCTATATAAACATGCTGTTCCATTAGACACAGAAAGCAATTCCAGTACAAATTAGAATAAACAAGTATAGGTTCAGAGATTCAAGAGCTACATATCCATTTTATACTGCAGATTATGATCAAAGTGTGCAATGTTAGGAAATAGATGACCCCAATTACTACTGTAGTGAGCTTTCTCAATTATGTTTAAAAGTAACAAGCAACATTGCACAGATAGATAATTTTAAAAACAACTTTAGACAATCTAAAGAAGAAGGGGCTTGTAGATTAATTAGCCACTCCTGCATGAATGAAAAACAAGAGTTTCAACCCTAGACATTTAAGAAGGATTTAGATGTATCACTTCTAGAGTTAACACAAGTGCCTTTGTTTAGATTTCTCTCTTTCAACAACAGCAATTTCTTTGTAACAGTTTAAAGAGCTGTATCAGAAAGCTCTCTTTTCCATAGCACATCATAAATCTTCCCAGCAGCCAGGATGTGGGTAGAGCTCTAGACTACTCACTCTGTGAAGGCTAAGACATATGAACTATACACAGATAAACATGTTTTTTAATTTTCAAATTATGCATTCTGACATCACAGAACATAAACCTTTGACACACAAATCCATCTATCAGGTGCTAATCTAAAACTGGAGCCAGGGCAGTAGAAAGAATGGTTCATTCTACTTCTAGCAATGCTTTATTTCACAAGAACAAAAATCAAATCAGTATGAATTATTGGGAAAGTCTAGAGCCACTAATAAAGAATCCCCAGAAGAAAAAGTGGGAAGGAAATGGTATACCACAGAATTTCTTTGCCTGGATAAAGTAAACCCAAGAAACTTCAGCAATACATTGTCTCTCTGGAAAGCTTCTTTGCAGAAGCAAGACATTTATATAATGCCCAAAGTACTGTATTCCTCTTTCATAAAGATTTCATAAGTATGTAACAAAATAAACAGAATGACTGAAGCAGCCAGCTTGAGGGAAACCAGAAAATAGAGTTCATTTTATATGCAAAAAACAATAATGAGGAAAGATCAGTCACTGCAGTTCTAATAACAAACAGCAGATCATTCATAGCAGAAACTTAAATAACACTGTGTTCCAGGTGAGCAATCCACAGAGGGATTGGAATTTTTCTTCCCACTCTCCTAGATTTTTATTTCAATCTGGAAATACAAAGGAAGAGAAATCCCTGCAGTATTTTCTTGTTGTATATGGGTGACTTCAGTGATCCCCAACACTTCTCCCTTTCTCAGCCAACACACATTGGGATGTTGGTAACATCTTTGCCACAAAAACCATTTTTGGCACCAGAAACTGGTAAGAATAACTTTGAAAGGTTCTGGTGCTGGATAGAGTTTAAAGGTATAGTGAACAAAATTAATGTATCTTTCTTTGAACATTTTTATCCAATCATTGTAGTGAAATACAACTTGGTAAGAGCTGACAGCAGGGGAGAAATCGCCTTAGATTTGTGGCAAGACCAAAGCAGTTTGTGACTGGAAATCCAAATTATAGACACAGTTTTTCTGCTACACTCCCTCCCGTGCCTATTTTTCACCTCATACCTACAAAGAAAACAACGTTATCTATCTCAGTTCTCATATTTGATTCATTGTTGATCCTCATGCAAATTTAATGTTCAAAACTGTAGCTACAGCAACAGATTCTTTTTTCATATTAAAAAATGAAAAAGGAGAGGTTATAAAGTCAAGGTGGACAGTAGATTTTTGCCTTGTTATCTTGAACAAATTGACTAATTATATGCTCAGAAAAAATATTCTGTTTAAAATTAAAAAAAGTTTCACATACTAAAACCTTTATTCAACTTCAGACAAACCAAATCTCTCGAGAAGTGGCCAGATAAACAAAAGATATAACTCATGCTAACGAACATATGCCATGCACTATTTCTTTCAAATTCATTGGGTTTAAATCGTATTATTAAGCACACAATTTTGCTTTCTTAGATAGATATACAAAGCCAATTCAAGCTTCATGGTCTTCACATATTTATGCTTTAGCTGAAGTGATGTGACAACAACCAAGAATTTTTTGTCTGGTTATGGCATAACTGCAACAGAGGCAACCACTGAAAGAACCTAGACTTGGCAGGGTCTGTTTACCAAATAATCTTGCTTATATATTGATGATCATCTACTTTTTCACCTTGACATATGTCTATCTACATGACTGGCACAGAAACCTAGCCCTGGCTTCTGAGAATCCCAAGTCTCACATAGGATTAGGAGGAGCTAATCAACTACGTGCTGAGTTACTCCACATGAGCGGCTTGGGGCACTTGGAGAAGGCATGGTATGTGTAGAACTGCCACCCACCCAGGGAAGAGGCCCCCTGGCAATTTAGAAACAAGCAGAGTTAAATGGTGACATCTGAGCAAAGATTTTGTGGGACTGCAATTCTGACATCAGTTGCCTTTATTTCCAGCCAGGCCATCTTTAGATACATCCATCTTTCAGTGGAGCTAGCTCTAACAGTTGTGTATGTGGTCTGCTATGGTTATCCTGCCTTTGATTAAAAGAAAGACTAACTCACTCGAGTCCTAATTTTCTTAGGAATCTTTTCCAAGATCATTAACACGTTTTCTCAATACTGGACACAACAATTAGACAGAATATTACAGTGTAATCAACCAGTGTAAATTAGTAATGAATAAAATTCACATACAATTCCACTCAAACTCTAATAACAGGGTTTAATTGAGCTTTAAGTGATCTGAAACACTTCAGTCCTTTCAGAAAAGGGGATTTCATCCTTTCTAAATTCTTTTGTAAGTGTGCCTCTTAAAAATGCCACATTTAAAAAATTATATTTCCACTAGCAATTGTTTACAAGGTCAAGACAGATATGTAATCAGAACAAGTTCTATTCTGTAGTATTTCATGAGGTCTATGTATAAGAATACATTTTTTTCCTACCAAAATATTAATGGAACTGTAAGTTGTAACTTATTACCTTGAATATATAAAATAAAATGTCTCATCTCGTATACATTTTAGTTTGTTGTTTCACCTACTAGAAAGGTTTTCCTGTATGTTCATAAAAGAAGTTTTAAACAAAAAATACTTAATTTGGAAAAAAAAAAAAAAAGAAAAAAATTAGGGTCAACATTTCTTACCTATACTTAGAGAAAAATGTTCTTAATATAATGGCAACTTCTGAGCAAACACTGCAAGTGGTTCTTTATGAAAAAACTACACTATATGATTAATGGTATTTCTAAATATGGAATGGAGAAATTACCAGTGTAAGAAAATGTATTTGGGCACAGTGAAACTAAAGCTTCTTCAGTTTTCTATTTCACAGATCATGTGAAAATTGCCCATATTCATGTTACAGTAATACTCTCATTAAAGGTATGCATTAATTCTGGGGAGGAAAAAAAAAGGCAAAACCAGCTTTCCATTGAAGAAGGCAATTAAGTAAACATAGAAAAACATTTTAATGACAGATTGAGGCTACAAATAAATGACATTATATTCAGGATAGAAAATACTCCCATTGGATTAGATGATTTGCTAACTAAAAAACATAGATAACTACTTTTGTTTCCCGCCTAAAATATATTCCAGTATCTTCTCCCTAGAGTACCTAATAATAAGAATTAATAACTCCAGTATATGTAGAACAGAGTATAGTAACAAAAAATCTTTAGAAATGTATAGGTCTGTTGTAAAGGCATGTAAATAATATCATTTTCATATTCACTAAGTTTGTTGCTGAAAATGTTATCTAATTTCAGAGGTTTATAAACTACTGAAATAATTTGATAAAGAACCTCTGCTACCTCCTAGGAGGTGTTAAAAGAAAAATGTTTACTGTTAAATTAATAAGACCATTTTTTACTGTCTATAGTAGTTAGGTTGATGACAAACACAGATTAAGAATGCATGCTTCTCTGGATGTGGATGCATATAGTGACATGGAGATGCACAGTACTTCAATGCTAACTCTCAAGGAGATTCACATGTCACTCCCCATTTGCCATTTACATGAACATCATTACCAATTCCACTCTTGAAGAAATCAGGAGACATATGGTAAATTGAAGGCATGACAGCATTATTATATAGAAGCTACAATTCTGCTAAAATCTATATTACTAGCTTTTAAGAAGCAAACCTTGTTAATATTTATGACATTATAAATCTCCAAGAAAGCCAGTGCCTACTTACAGGAAAAAAAAAAAAAAATTATAGGTTGTTAGGAAGTCTAATCATTTTGCCAAAGTCTGCAAAATCCCATGGAATGCATATTACAGCATCTGAGTCATCAGCCTCATCCACATGAGTACTACATAAATACTGCCATGTAATTTATGTATTCAAGTATGTCAACTCAGAATAAGTTTTTTATGTCATGAAAATATTTTTGGACTCAAATATACATTGCTTCACACTCATTTCAGGCACAGTCTGAAAATCCCTTGGGCTCTCCTGTGGCCCCTGGTGCCATAACTGTGCTGATAGCAGAGGGAGCATTAAACTCATTGCCCATGGGAAAGTGTGGGGAGTGATACCCATGTTCCTAGAATCCTTGGATGGGTAGGATGAGCTCATTAGCCTTCTGGCAGTCATCCTAGGAGAAGGACAACTCTGATTCCAAACCCGGGCAGATGGAGCTCGTTTAGCCCTGTAAGGCCTTCCAGCTAAGAGAAGGACACTCTAATAAAACCTCCATCCTAAGGACTTGGCTGCCAGCATCCAAGCTTGCTAGGCCCTGGCAGATGAACCTTAGGACTAAAGGGTGGGTCCAGCTCTGCGCATGCTGTGTCTCACCCAAAAAAAATCCATAGTGCAGGCTCGAGGGTGCTATCTGCTAGCCTCTTTTTATCAGCGCGCTTGGAAAAGGCGCTGAGGAGGAGTGTGGGTGGAGCCCTCCCTGGAGCTTCATTCGTGAAGCCTAGCCATACACACTCATTTAAAAGGTTCTACTTAGGTTTTAAGAAGTTCAAAGAATGCCATTGCTCACAGTAGATTTGAAATTTTAATGGAGAAAATACCCTGTGAATAGAAAAGTACATTTTCCCTTCCAGATTAAATATCAATAAAACAGCTGAGGGGAAGCTATTATAAACAGCCATCCCTTTCATTGATTTGGATTTTTCAGGTAAAATTTTGACATGTCTGCCAAGCTGCCCTATGAACATAACCATTATTACATGGATTCTTCTGAGCATGGAATAGAAGTCTCACAGACACTGCCCAAACCAATAAGCTGTGGTATTTAGAAACCAAATCCATCTGAGAAAGCTGAAGGATTAGTGGTCCATATGCTCCCCTTATAGTATGAAAAGTAAACCAGTACTTCATGCTATATCTCCAGGAGATCCACTTGTCAAGACCTATTTGCCAGATTACTTGTCCTCTGATATGTGATGACATTTGATATATTATTATATAATAGAGCTGCTATCCAAAAAATCATCTCCCATATGCTGTAGGTGATAGAGTTATTTAGTTAAATGACAGAAGACAATCTTAAAATGCCACTTTATTCCGTTAAAATTTAATCAAGTTGCCCTGTTATATACCGATTGTTTACTTGTGCTAGACAGCAGAGTCAATCTCTTCTTTGTCTGCCAAAGAAACATAAATGGAGTAGCCAGCATCAACACAGAAAGACACAAGAACAATGTCCCAGACTGGAAGTTATCTTTCAGGGAAATAAAAACTTAAATCTGACAGTTTAGGAAAATCCCCCCAAACTATATGAAAAAAAATATTTTAATTTGATGACTGTGCTTTTCAAGACAAGTATTTGCTTGAAAATTATATGTATAAAACACACATCATTATCCTAAAGCTGATATAAAAACTTTATAAAGAAAAAAACACAGAAAAGAAAATGAAAAGATACCAAAGGGGTTTTTTTAACTCTATTTTTTTTTTTTTTTAGTATAAATTACTATTACAGATGCTTCACAGAATAACTTCACAAACCTCAAGCAAGTTGAACCCTAAGAATGTTCTGGAAAGTCAAAAAATAACTAACACAATTGTTTATTCTATGCTAATAGTTATTATATTTTGGAGGAAATGAGTTAGAAATATTGAAAAAGTTACTCAAACCAGAAAATTAAGAACTAGTAGCAATTAAGAGTTGGTATTTGCAGAAATAACTATGACTTCAGAATGGCATCCTGGTAAACAATATCATATTTTTTCAGACTTGATATTAATCTGGCCAAATTTTCAGTATGAAAGTCATAGATAACAAGCACAGAATATGAAGTTCTAGTAAAGAGTCTTTTTTTTTTTTCAGACTTTAATCATATTCTCCAGGAAAAATTTCTTCTGCTGTAACAAAGAGTAAAAGTTAGTAAACCAGTAAAGAAAAAACTACACTTAATAGCTTGTATCAAATGGAGAGGTATTTTTTTGAATAAATGGAAACCATGACTAAAAAGGAGTATGTAAAAGGAAAATGGAGAAAGTAATTGCCATAATAAAGCACATCAGTGGTCCATCTAGTCCAGCATTCTTTCTTCATAAACATGCATAAAAAATGCTTAATGAAGCAAACAGGATGTGCATAAATTATCAGCTGCCTTCACAAATGCTTCATAAGCTCAGAGCTGACTTCTAAATACATCAATAGTATTTAGATACAAGTAGACCAGCCCTGAACTACTACTAAAGAAAGAAAAGAGTGTGTTCAATTCTGCAGTTACCTTTTCTGCACATTTCATAATGTGCTTCTTTTTGCACTTTGGGCAGAAGTGTATTCCTTACCACTCCTTGGCATTCAGGTTGAATCTTCTGATGTATATTAATATGTTTTTTTCAGCCTATTCTTTAAAACCTTGTCTTGCAATAATTTAGGAATATAATGAATTACAGATGTAGGACTGCTTCAGCATCTCATGAATTGCTTGTTCATGAAGACTGTGATTACTTTCTGCTTTCTCATGAATATTATTTCTGTACCAGTAATTCAACTATTCCTCTCTTTGTTCTAAGTCTCTTAGGAACATATACATCCCTACTTTATAAAATAGAGGTAATAATTTATGAAATAACATGCAGTTAATGAATCCTAATAAAAATCATCTTGCAGAAAATAACCAATTGTCAAGATTACCATAAACACACAAGATCCAATTTAATTACTGGATTCCAGTGGCAGAAGCCAGGGGAAAGAAAGATTGCAGGATTATAGTGATAGAAAGTTCATTCTTCATTCAAAGTCAAAGTAACAAAAAAGTTACCAAAATACACAATTTCTGAGTCTCAAAGAGTCTACCAGGATCTTAAGGTCAGAGAGCAATGGAACAGTCCAATGATTCTTCAGAAGCTCATTTCAACATGGTGATACTCAACAAATCTATGCAAAAGATCATGTGATAAAGGGTCCCTCCTAACCCTGACATCCTAAGATGCTGCACTGAACCTTTTACAAGCTGTCACCTTCTAATTCTGACCTGATTTTCGTTCATAGGCTCTGCTTTCATGATTTGGTTACAAACACTTACTTACAGGCTGTCAACTAATACGAATAAGGACTATTTAACATTCTATTTAATATCAAAATATTTCTAAGGGTAACAACAGTATCACTTGTGACTAGCCATTATGAGAGTGCATCTGACACCAGCACACAGAAAAACAACTTGAAGACTGAATTTAGCATTAAATCATAAAAAGGAATTGAAAATATGAAGGCAAACAGGCCCGAATCAAACCTCTTATTAAGACAAGCATCACCTACTACTTTCTTCTGATTTAGTTTTTCTGTGCCTCTTTTCGGGGTGGGAACAACTGTGTGAAGGTTCGTGATCAGTCTGAGCCATTTTCTTCAGGATTTATTATTCTGGAAATCAAAATATTTTCCGAAGTTATTAGAATATATAAGTAATATTTTATATTAAAGCAAAAGAATAGAAAATATTTTTCACATCAAGTACCTGTTGAATTAATTGTTCACTTTATTAAATTGATTTGTTCAATTCTAATTAGCAGTCAATTATTTTACACCATCATTTTGAATACAAGTGGCCAAAGACTGGATAAGGAAGGAATGTGGTTATTTGAGTGACAGAATTCTGAGTGCTATGCCATGCGTTAAATGCTGGTCATCCTTCCTCAGATCTCTATCCTGACCACTTAACAGTATCTCCTCTATTATGATTGTCATTCAGCTGACCTAGCTTTATGTCATTGTGGTCATTCAGTTGTATAACTAGTTCAATAAAAGGAGGTCATGGGCCTCTTCAGGCCTATTAGAGACTCTGTCTGGTGAATGATGTGTCCCAGCTGGGGATACTGCCCTGCTGTATGGGAACGCAACATCCTTAGCTCAGGGACAGCTGAGTTTTGATATGACATCATGAGTTGGAAAAAAAATGTGTTCTTTGTTGATATGCTAAGAAGTTAGGAAGGAAAAAGGGATCTGTTTCTCAAAGATCCTTCCCTCACTAGAAAATGTCTGTGCAGCATCTTTAAACAAAGTAGGATTCATTCTCAAAAGCAAAGAAATTATGGTTCTACAGCAAGTAGTATCCATTTGGTTTCATATGCCTACTCTGTATGTATATGAAATACATTTGTATATTGTATAAATGTGAAAAATACAAGATCCATAGTAAGAAAAGATTAAAATTTCCTTTTCAGACCTAATTCCACTTCATACTTCTATGACAAAAGTCTATATTTGAAATTAGTGAAACATCACGCGCTACTACAAAATTCTGTCAGAAAAGACTTTTGTTTTCAAGTGCAGTCATGAAAAACTGCTTTAATTTCTGTGGGAGGGATTTTTTTTCCCCCTCCTCTCTGGATGTTCCACTTACAGAAAGATGAAAAAAATTCAGAAATTTGCTGTTTGTTACTCTGGTTTCTGTTACCAATTAACAAGCAATGCTGGACTTCAAACAGTTCTCAAGCACAGTAAATTATGTGATCTACCCTGTTCTAATACTGCTATGGTCCCATTAAATTGCAACGATCCTTTATTGTAAGGACCACACAAAAAGAATAACAGAATACTTAGCAAATGAACCACTGCTTTGGCAACAGTAGGAAACCCAAATTTTAGGTTCAGTATTTAAAGGAAACTCATTACCATTAACAGTTTCTGTGTACATTCTCAGTGTACTTAATATCTACTGATTCCAATCAGAGTGGTTAAGGAATCAGAGAGGCTGTTAAATTAACCCAAAGCTGTGTTTTCTTCCTCTTATGTGCCTTCAGATTTTGTAAGTGTAAGAACTGGTAATACCTGCACCCAGTTTAGGCCACAAACTAATTGTAGTTCCCCTGTTATTTGCCATTTAAGAGGACTGACAAATGGAAAGGTATTTGTTCTTCTTTACTCAAAGTGGGCAAAAGGTGGACACAATCTGTGCTTCAGATCACATGAGAAGCCTAATGCCCACAGCATTCACTAATGCAGAAGTCACAAAATCCATATATGTTTCCCTTTATGGTCTTGCCTCTGGTTTCCTCTTATTTTTAAAAACTACAAAATGTGCAAGGCCATCATTATGATGAGGGGAAAACTGTCACTGGCTAAGCATAACAATTTGTGAGGTTCAAGGAAAAACCATGTCAGATGATGCTTAAATGACTGAGGAAATTTCCTTCAACACGTAGACAAGGAAAAATCAGTCTTACAAGAAGTAGTGAAGTCACTTGGCTTGGCTCTGCTAGAACAAAGAGTTAACCATATTTAATGTGTTCAGCAGCAGCAGCTTCATCTAACTCCATTTTTCAGAAACATTAATTTATCTAACTTATGAAGAATACGTTAAACAAAAAAAGCTTCACAATATTAGTGCAATTTACATCAAATGCACTATAGAAAATTACCTAATAAAATTTTCTAAACCATTTAGTATTATGAACTAGGAACTAAAAGAGAAAATTATATTTTATGATTTGTAGCCTATTGGAAACACTCTACACCTGAATTCACACAATCTGCATTACCTTGCTGTTCTCTCAATCATAAAAGGCTTTAACAAACCAAAGAACCAGAAATAATATTGTGTGAATTAAGCAGAAAAATATGTTAAGTCTTTCTGAATCTGCATGAGCAAGAGACTACTGTGGTCTCTTCTCAGACTTTGGCACCTGAACCAGAGAACTACCTTCTCACTTTGGCTTGCTTTCTTTCCAAAGGAAATGGAAGACAAAAGTCTTGCTGAAACAAGACCTCAATTTTTCAAATACAGTACACACATCTGGACCAGGATCTGAAATTGGCTTTTTTGTTACTTGTCTGATGTTTCCACAAATTCTCATAAATGTAATTGAGCCAAGCTCCAGATGTATTGGTCAACTTACAGGCCTATTATGGAAAATTACAGGCCTAAAACTTTCCCGAGGATTCTTTCTTGTTACTCAGTAGCTGTTCATCCTGAGAAAGGATAAAGGTGTGTTTTGAACTGCAAGAACTGAAATACGTTCTGGAAAATCAATTCCAAAGTTTTGAGGGTATTATTTTTCCATTATACTGTTCAGAAAAGCAAGCAGCTACAGTAGTAAGAACTGTAAAAACTTCAAAATATATGAATTTTTTTTTTGCAGAAGTCAATCTTCATTGATCTCCAAAAATAGATCTTACTCACAAATCTTTTTATTCTGCAGACATGTAATAATTTTGAAAATGAAAGTTATTAATATAAAAATCACTTGCAGTAAATATTCTTACACTAACCAAGCAGCCTTCAAAATATTGAAACTACTGAAAGGAAAACTTCATGTTTAAGGTTAAGAATGAGAAAGTCAGTGTGCATATAATTTATATTTTGATATAAATATGTAAATCATAGTGCCTAATATGCAGAATTTCTACTTTCATCTAATATTCTGTTCCTTAAGGGCAAGAAGAGGTTTCTGTTTAATTGCTACAATAATCACAAAGGAGCAAATGATATTTCCAGGAACTTAAGGATCACACAAATACCAAAATGAACAGCTTTCTTTTATTAATTGCTTTAGAAATAATGAGCTTCTATTAATTGCTCTGGAAATAATGTGTCATCTTATTATTTTATTTTTTCTCTTTTGTTGTGGGTTTTTCTACTTTTGTAGCATAACATTACTGGGCTTTCATTTGTCAAATTTGATGATGGCCTAGATGATGGCCAAGTTTAACCTTTTTTTCCCTATAAAACATCAAATAAATACTTAAATTCAGATTTCTCTCTATACATCAACAGGAATTAAAACATAAGCTACTGTGCTAACAACAAGCCATTAGAGTCATCAAACTTGGATTACTAAAACAAGCAACTAATTCTAAAAGCCCCAGAAAACACGTTTCTGAAACAATGTGTTTGTAGTTTTTATCTGACAACAGTGTTTGATCAAATGCAGTGGAGTCCAATTACTAATTGGTACCTATAAACTTGAAGTGTGTTACAAATATTCTTATGACTTCCACTTCCACAGCAATGACTACTTTCTCCTTCCCATGATCCATAAAGGTCTTTTATACCTTTAGGATGACAGAAAGACTAAAAACACCAATGTAGCTGTATCTCAGGTAAAGAAAAAGCAGCTGCTAGCTCAGGAAGGATAGTACAGAAAAGAACAAGGCAAAATTGCCTAACATAATTCTGTATATCAGGTCAACAGAAAATAGAGGCCACTGAACTTCTTTTTTTCCTAAATATGACCTATTGAGATAAAAATAATTATTAAATCACACTATGTTGGGCAACAAAGATAACACAGAGAAATACTGCAGACTTCACCTTTTTCCTGGATAGAAAGATTAAGAGCTCCACAGTTAGATTTCCTCTCTCCTTTATGGGATTTGGATCACATAAAATGTTAAATCTCTCCAGGGATTTGGAGAAGTTGTGTAAAAGTTGTGGAATAAAAATAAAGTTCCCTAAGTATACAGCTATAGTAAATAGGTTACTGATTTTACATGGCAAGCATTGTAGTAGTGGAAATCATAAGCATCAAAGCCATATAGGACTATATGTAGTATTTATGTCAACATGCAGTGCAAAGGAAATTGTAGAGAGCATCTTAGTCATTCTAAGCTTTTTTAAGTAGCATCTTCACAGTAATACATGACAGAAACAAGAAAAAGAGTGACTGCTAAAAGTTGTTGTTGCTATAGCAATTAGTAATATCAATAGCAACCCATTAAACACTTGCTATAAAATCTTTACACAACAAAATAAATCAAAGTACTTCATTGTTCCTCCCTATAATGTAACACCTAAGTACTGAAGGTGGGAAAATAGTCACCATCAGAAGAGGTTTTATCCAAGTAGTCTGATAGGACTGATACTCAACTTGAGATTAAATTCATCTTGAAATCTCTAGACCTTAAAAAGACAGTCAAAGACTAAAATAAATTAGAAGTCTTATCTGGTGCTGTGCATAAATAATGGAACAAAGCTTATGAGACCAACATATTTAGTAAGATAGCAACAAGAAAAGTAAGTGTGCAAATTGTTAGACATACCAACACCTTTAATAAGAAAGTAGCAAGGAAAGCAACTCTGTACAAATGAGCTAAAAACTGCAAGTTATTCAAAAGCCTCTAGATAAAAATTACCACTCAATTGTTCTGCATATCTGCATGCATATTTTCCTCAAAGGTTTTATTTTTTAAACTCTTATAACACTTCCATTTAGATTTTTAAAACCTAGAAACTGCCATACTTATCACTTCGAGTTTTAAAAGGGAATTAACAAGATAGCTAAAGCAGTAATTATGGCTATTTCCTTCTAATAAAAAAAATAATATTTCCCACATGTGCAATATACTCTATTCATGAGTCTCAATACTTTAAGATGCCTGAGGGTCAAACTTTGCAGAGATGTGGAAGTTGGAGTACATTACATCATATAAAATATATATTAAAAACTCCGCCATCTACTTCATGCCCAAGTGTAAAATGGTATGGGTTGCAGTAAAAAGCAACAAATAGGACTCTAAAAGATGATGAATGACTCAATTAAGAAGTCTGCTGTGTCATAAATTCCTTTCCTATGGCGTTCTCAGAAGGTTGCCCTGGTTCAAAACTCTTAAGAAACAGATTTTTGTTATTGACAGAGTTATTGGGCTGCAGACTGGAAAACCTCAGCCACAGATATTTGTATGGAACAGGGGAATGCCCAGGACAGCTTGTGAACTACACAGGCTGAATAACTTCTTCTGAAGAAAGTCAGAGAGCAGGAGGAGGATGCTAGGATTGTTACTCTTTGACCTTTGCAGGGAAAAGAAAGTATTTTTAGAAAAAAATCTGGTTAAAATTGTGCTGCACAGAACCAGTACTCAAGACAAGTAACAGACACCCAAAGTCACAGCAAGAACACAATGTTGACTGGTCCTGACATCACAACATGGCCCAGGAAGGGGCTGCATCACCACAACTTCTCTTTTCCATGATAAATATGAGCTTTGTATACCAATGGTGTAATCCAAATGTATACCATCAAATTCACTAGTAGCGAGTGTATCTCAATGTTGTACAAGCAACCCAGCCTTCTGAAAAGTTTTGAGATGTAGACTACTTGGCATCTAAGCTTCAAAACTGGATTGACATTAGGTGCTTCACTTACTAGCACTTCTGTTCAAGCACAAAGCTTTAAACAGTCTTACTCTTCTATTATGTAACCATCTCTGAATCTATGATCCTGTAATCTAAAACTGATTGGGAAAAAGTTTCTTGCCTCTTTTCATGAATGTGCAAGCTAAACCATTTCTCTGTGTTCCAGACAGTAGCTCTTCTTGCAGTTCAAGCAACTTTATTAAACTTGATTTTCAGTCAGCTCTTCATGATGCTCCATCTCCATATAAAACTCTTTGATCACCCATCATTTTTACACTCCTTTATAATTCCTTCCATCTGTAGCATTAATGTCAATGCATGCAGTTCAAACACACATATGTTAAAATGCTTTCAATGCAATTCTGGAAGGAAATTTCTAAGGTGATTTGAATGTCAAAAAACACACATAGAAATACCCAGTTTATTTCCTATTCTTTCCTGTACCTTTCCTCTTTAAATTTCCAGAAACTATCCAGCAGATGAAAAAGCAGCTCAAGCTGGAATACTTGCAAAGTATTATTTATGTAAGTAAAGAGTCTGAAGGCCAGTATGTTGAACTAAAATGAGCTATTCATAAAAGTATGAATATTACAATTCTAAAACACAAACTCGATGCCACAGTGACATTCTGCAAAAGGGAGTATCTAGTGCACAATATACAAACAGTTTCAGTTCCAATCAAGTCTAGCTAAATTGAATCTGAAGGAAGAGTGAAAATAACACAAAGCTAGCCTCATTTTTAACTTAGTTGAGGAAATGGCTCTGAAAATGGGTCTCCACATCTATTTGCAATATATAAAAATCTAATCTATTATGAGTTTTTAGTTCACAACCATCTAGTAATGGATGAAAAGTAGGTGTACATATTGATTTTATCTGATCAAACAATGGTGTTAGGTAATCATACATTTTTGCATTCATGCAATATCATTGAATTCAGAAGAGACTTTCTCAGATGAAATTATCATACATAAGGGATAGCTGGAGTAAATGACAGACTAGAAAATAGCACACGTACAAGATAAAACTGTCACATGAGAATTTAAATATACAGTCATTGCTTTCTTGAATGAATCTGAATAATTTGCTATGGTCTATTATGCTGAAGTGAATATCACAGCTGAAATTCCCACCCAAAAATCTAAGCATCCTGAAATTTATTTTGCTTGAGTAACTCTTACTGCTAATCCAAATATCTGCATTTCCAAAGAAGTGTCTGATTCCAATATATTCCATGTAATGGAACAACAGTCATCTGTATCTAGAGTCTTAGCTCTTAAAAACATTTCTTTCAGTAGTCAAATAAATCCCAAATGATCCCTCGTGATCAAATTTATTAAGCATTTTCATGGCCTAAAACAGAAACCTCTTTGCATTTGGGTGTTTTATTGGGATGCACAAAAAACAGACACTCAAATTTCAGGAAAAAATCTTCTTGCAGAGAAGGAACACATAAGATTTTTTTAAAGGTGGAAAAAATATGTATATGAAACACTACTTTCTGTTTCAGAAGATTATGGTACTAACTCAGTTTCCCTATATTGATACCTATTGCACTTCCAATACTTTAACCCAAGCTAAATACCTAGACTTTCATTATATATGCAGAAAACATCAATCTGTCTTCCAGATGTGCCATATTTCACCAAAACCCCTGAACACTTCACTACACATTTCATCAAAGACTTAACAGCAAAATGAAATGTTATTATAGGATAATATTATGACTTCATTGCTTTTACAGAACATAAATACAATAATGTTTATACACTGAGCAGACATTGTGATAAATTCTAAGCACATAAATGTATATTGGGTACATAAATCAAATGTCATATAATTTATATAAAACTACTTTAATTAAAACTTGTCAAACGCATGACTAAAATGTATTTTGTAATTAAGACTAGAACTTTTTCAAGAATTTAGCTGCTTTATCAAAAGCCAAATACAGCAAAGTACTCCAAGGCAAAAATGGGGCCTAGTAGTAAAACTGGTATTGATTTTCTCAAAACTACTCTCACATGTTTAAAGATAAGCATGTGCTGAAGTGTGTTGCTGGGTCATAGCCCAATTGCCCAAATATGCCACCATTCATCATGTTATGAAAGCAATTTCTAGAGGTTTAGCTTCATTAAGTTGGAATCTGAGTAAAGTCAGGATTCAGTAGGAGACATTGAGTAGCTATCCCGAGGCCATCCTGCACCACACACTTTCTCTTACTCATATATATCCACAAACATAGATTTGTAATGTACATTCAATAACTATCAGCGAGGAAATAAAACTGCAGGTCAGACTTGGAGTAGCAACACACCACCTCAGTGGTCACCTGGGTTTGTGGGCAGTACTGGAAAAGCCATGTGCTAAAAGATATCATTCTGAATCACTTCATGGCTGGTTTTATTTCCAATAGAGTAGAAACATCAAAATTTCAGAAGACTATTCCATAGTCATAAGGGATCATAGCCAACATATATATAAAAATCATTATTTTTATATAAGAAAAATGGTGAAAAAAATCAAGATGTCTCCTTCTTAGTTACACGATTTCACAATTTATTTCACATCCTAAATAAATATCTTCAGATAGTCTATATTTCAAACAGATATTTTTCAGATTGCAAAATGACAACAACTCATTCAAGTCTCTCTGGAATTTTAATTTCATCTATAAATGACCCAACATTTGAATACACTTAAAAAAAATTTTAAAAAAGTCCCTCAAAACACTTGGAAAAAGAAGTCATTGTTGTAGAGAAAAATTAGACTTTTGCACAGCTGCCTAAAGAATTCAAATAGAATAGTGAAGTTGCTCAGCCAGTAACATTTCTGCAGAATTTCACATGTTTATATCCACACTTCATTCACTTGACACGCCATAAATTTTGAGTTTGATGCCACTCATTGAAATTATGTTTTAGTACTGTTATGGGGGAAAAAGCATTATGCAATCACTGTACTGTCTTCCTAAGTGAGTAACTACAAACAATTTTTTATCTCATATATATTCAGCAGCTGCAAATTACAGTAATTTTTCAGCACTGGTAACGAAAAAATAGATCATAATCAATAACAATAATGGCCTCTCAAGCAACATTAGAAAGACATGAACTTGCCTGATGTTAATGTTCCTATCACATTCAATTAACACTAAGTACCACCACTTCTGGATTCTCAGCACTAGGAAAAGCTCTAGAGTGAGATGCACAAATGCACACTTGATGATTGCATTGCCAATACAATAAGGAAAGGTGAACACTTAAAAATGATTTACCACAGGGCACTGGCAAGGAAGAAGGCATTAGGTCAGCTGGTAGGAAGCTAAAAGTCACAGATTGGGTACACACACACACACACAAGACTGCAACACTATTTCCTGAAATTTGTTCCTTAGGTGGTAGAAAGTCTCCAAAGACAAGAGAAGGAGCAAGAGGTGCTGACAAGCAGTTGTGAGCTTGTTCGCAATGAGATCAAAGCATTTAAACAAGGAATTTGGCTAGGAAGCGGTAAAGCTGGAGCCTTTTCCCTGTCTCAAGAGACAACTGGCAATTGGGTTAAAAACAACATCAATAATATTCAAAATCAGGCACAGTCTGAAAATCCCTTGNAGCGTGGGTGGAGCCCTCCCTGGATCTTCGTTCACAAAGCCTAGCCATACAATATCCAAAATATCCTACAAACCCAAGATATCCTTCAGCCATGCAGTGTCCTTGTACATTGTCTTGTCCCCTTACTTAGTCTATATTTTAGTAATTTAGCATTCTTCTCTGTACAGTGGCTTACTTTGAGTCTCCCTTCCCCTTCTTGCCTTTCCTGGGTGCTAGGAATTGGACATATTTGCTTCTAGGCTAGTGCTCTGTCACCATTGCACTGTCACACAAAAAGACAATCTACATCCTTCTCGAACCTAATTCCCTCATGCCTAGCAAGACTGTGTACAGCCCTCTGGATGTTTCACATTGGTAGAAACTCTTATTCCAGCTCTAGATATGTACATGCAGGACTTCTTTTCAGTCAGTTGGTCATCTCTGCCAGATCAACAGAGGAATAGTTAGCAAATCGAACAGATAACAATGGAAATAAGTGCTGCTAGGCTGTTCTGCTAGCAAAAAGGAGCAAACTTATTATTCCTTGTACTGTTGTACTGAATTGGGAACCAAACCAACCTTGTAAACCATCAGCAGCCATAGCTGTTTTCCACAAAGCACATGAATGTTCCCTTTTAATAGTCCTGGACATACTAGACACACAGCAAGAGGAATGTAAAGATACAGAAAGAAGATAGCTGCCCATTGGCTGTCCTCTCAGTACATGCCCACACCAGCACCAAAGCTCAGCCCATTCTTCCTAGCAAACAGTATTTCTTTCTTTCCCTGCCAGGGTTAATGTGATGCTGCCAATGCTTGTAACAACATGGTTACCAGACTCCAGACTGCTCACGATGAACAAGGATATGTTCACTAATAAAGCACTTGGAAAACCTGCAGTGTGAAAAACAGAGAAGCAGGATGCTAAAGACAGAAAAGGTCACTTACCTCTCACATATTTCCTAAAATAAATTTCTCAAGTAAACCTTGCCAAAACCAGGTGCAACCTTTAATGTGTCCAGTAACTGCACAGAGCTTTTGAAAGTCAATAGCAATGTGAGAGTTTGCCCTTCCTGAAACGATGTTTTTGGGAGCTGTCAAAAACTTCCTCAGGATACTAACACTTCAACAACAGCCTTTTTGCTTTTCCTAATCCCCATAGTACTAGCAATCAAAACTGACCTGTGAAGCTTTAGAAAGGCTCTCTTACCCTCCAGGTGCCTGTGAGTAACAGACTGAGGAGCTAGATCCTTGTTACAGTGTTCTGGTAGCCCAATGTTTACTTTGTTCACATTGATGTCAGATGGTATCACCCAATCTAAAAACGTATTAAAATAAATATATTTACTTTCAACAACCAAAATAGACTGAACAGTTAAAAATGTTTTACAAAAGAGGTAAGTGAAGAAGTGAATGAAAAATATGGGTTAAGTTTCTTACATTGAGACTGGAATTGCAAGTCTGGATAGAAATCTCTGCCTGTATTCATATTGTTTTGATATTTTTCTTCCCTGCATTCCCTAACGAACAATGATCTCTTCCTGCATGTCCTGTATCTCCAGTTCATACCACAGAGGAAACTCCAGTGAACAAGATTTTATAATTCAATTCTTTGTAGGGATTGTTCAGAACTCTCCACAGGACTCCGTCTCCCTCTGTCCAAATCTACTTACCTTAAACACATTCAGGAAAATATTTTGGACTTCCTTCCTCTCTCCTACCCATCTTTGAAGCTGCACTAGTTCTATCAATTGACCAGCTGTTATCTTCTACTGGCCTTCACTCAGCAAGATGCTCCCCAACTGTCTAATTCTTTGATGTTAACACCTCCTCCATTCACCTACGTTTTGTATGAATTTATACTTGCATACATTAACAAACTAATTTGATATAAATACCTACAGGACATTTCTATTACCACGTCACTACGGATGACTTGCTCAGTTGAGTAAGATCAGCCACAAAGATAACATCGATCACTTCAGACAGAAATGGGTCGGGGTGGATTGACCTGCAAAACCTATCTTCAAGGGATACATAAAAAATGACACAATATCAAACAAACAGAGGAGCTCAAATATTTAGTTTGCTTTGGTTTCACAGTGCAGTACGATCCCCCTGCTTCTCAGAGTAAGAAGAGCAGCTTTTAATACAGAGCCCAAATACAAGTAAAAAATGCTTATTTGTGACATAATGCCATAACAAAAGCTCAACTCTAACAAAATAAAAACACATGGGAGATTTCTGTGGAGATTTATATTCTGTACTAGTAGAGGTATATTCTGCAGGATGAGAAATAAAAGGAATAAGCAGCATATTGTAAACAAATGACTTAGTGTACAAACAACCAAACTCACCCACTCCACAGGAAAAAGAAAAAAAACACCCTTGAAAATTAGATCTTGTATAGCCATAAAGGATTAATATAAACTGCAGTATGCTCTAGCACTTCCTTTCAGAAATATGCCTTTTACTCAACATCAAACTGATTTTTCTGTACAGTGTTAGTCACATGCTGGGCCTGTTAAGCTAAAAAGAATATAAGAACTTTAAGTAGTTAGAAAGAAAAGTGCATCTGATTTTTATGAGCAGGTGGATATAAGGAGTTTTCCAGTAACAGACATGTTTATTCCATTTTCTCAGCTAAATTCCAGCTTTCAGTAACGGCAATGTTCTCAACTACAGTTTTAAAAATCCTCCTGCAATGTCTAAGATTATCTATCCTACCACTGAGACATGTCTACATTTTAACATAGGCAGATCATCATCTTCTGCTTTATGTATTGAGTAGATAAATTAATTAGCTACTGTAAAGCTGTTACATAGAGCAATGAGGCTATGCAGCATTTCTGAAAGGACCATAGATCTACCTCACACCTCCTTCCCCAAGTTACTTTGCCCTTCAAAAAAACATGTTCTGTGACAGAATAAATCCACAAAGACTGAAGCCATGGAAAGGAACTACAGTGACATCAAGATATGCAGGATAAACAAAAAGCCAATGAATTCCAAAGATTGAGAAGGACTATGTCATTCTGGAGAAGACTTCTGTTGTCAAAGAACAAAATCAGAATAATTTGATGCACTTCTCCTACTGATAATTTTTTTGAATAAAGAAGATGGAACTACAAGGACCTTGGTTTTATGTATGCTGTGCCATTGGCCTGACTGGTAGCTGTGACCAAGTCAGGGATGGTCTCAGTTATGCTGAAGTAAACTTAGAAAAGCTCAGTATTCAAGATACATTTGCATCAGGCTAAAATCAGACCTGCTGTTTTGATATTTAGCATGTTCAACAACCCATCTTGCATCTGTAACAAATCACACAATTGTTGAAGTTGGAATGGACCTCTGGAAGTCATCTGGTCCAACCTGCCTGCTCAAACACAAGGCCAACTAGAGTCTGCTGTTCAGATGGCTTTTGAGTATCTCCAACATTGGAGACTCCACAACCTCCCCGGGCAACCTGTGCCAGTGTTCAGTCACGCTCACAATGAAAAAGTGTTTCCCAGTGTTCAGATGGACTCTCCTCTTTGTCCACTGCTTCTAGTGCTGTTACTAGGCACCACTGAAAAGAGCCTAACTCCATCCTCCTTGCACCCTCTCTTCAGCTATTTGTACATGGATGAGATCCCTCTGAGCCTTCTCAAGCCTTCTCTGAGCAGTCCCACATTTCTCAGCCTTACATGAGAGATGCTGAACTCATTAGTCATCTCCATAGCCCTTCATTAGTCATTGCAGTGGGGTCAAAACTGGACACAGCACTCCTGGTGTGGCCTCACCAGTGCTGAGACAAAGGAAACCCTCCCTGCCATCAAAATCCTTCAAAATGGCAGGGGTCAAAATCAACTAAAATGACAAAGGGGTTTTCATGTTAAGGTAATCAGTAAATTATTGCAATGATTTTCTGAAACTGTCAGGGTTCTGCCTGTAAGAGTTAAAGGAGCCTCTGAGTAATTCTCTTAGTCATACAATTTAGCTTTATGTAGTCCTGCAAGGAGCAGGAGCTGGACTCAATCATGCTGAAATCTCCCTTCCGACTGGAGATTTGATTCTATGAAACACAACGGATCCATTTACACAGCCCTGGTTTTAACCATTTTCTGGTAAACTCTTTTAAAATTGTTTTTCTTGAGATGTTCTTTGCATGGTTATTAGATACCAGTTTGTGTCAGATACTAAATATATCCATTAAATCAACTTCTGACTGAAAACCCATCATTAAAATAATCAATAACATTAAACTATTTACATGCCAGTAAAACTTGCATAGCAACATCATTAAGCTCCTTCTGATTCTAAATTACAGAGTCTACCTGGGGCAGCTTGACACTGACAGAGCATAAATACCCACTCCAGAAGGAAACTACTCATTCAGTTTGACAGCTAGTAGCAGGTGATGCCATTCAAGCAATTAAAAGGGAAAAAAAACATTAAAGAAATGCTTACAATATGATCTTGATAGATGGCAGTGTGATTAGGATACAAAAAAAACCACCCAACAACATTTGGGTAGGGAAAAAATATCCATCAGGGCTACTGAAGAAAATACACTTATCACTGCATAAACTCATTAATTTTAGCATTCATTTTATCTAGCCATTTTATTAAAATCTGATCTTTTAATACTTGTGGTGAATGTGAATTGTACTCTAATTATTCCTGTATTAACTACAGTTGGCAGGACCTCATAACCCAGAGAAATGAAGGTAAAATTATTATTTTTGCATCCTAAAATAAAGATTTAAGTCATCAAAGAAGAACATTTTAGAGCATGAGTTTCAGTGTGTAGAAAATATCTTCACAATAACTTTCACTGGAATACACACTTTCTGTAACTTTTTTTTCCTCACACTTTCTGACACTGTCTAAAATACAACTCAAAGAGCCTGTTTCATTTGGTTTATTAATCTCTTGCAACTCCTATTAATGTTGAAATAAAATAATTTGTTATTATTACTGTATGTCAATCTGCTACAATATTATACCTGAAGAAACTTGAGTCATTGTCATAAAATTTCCATTGTGTTAGACATCTATTATCAAAACAATTGACTAAAGAAAAAGTAGCTCATTTTTAGCAAACAACATAAATTACTTCAAAATACATTGAAAAGCTGGCATCACCTTGAAGACTATCTTCCTTCACCTATTGTTGTGGATTATAGGGAATAAACTCCAGGCAATCGATGCTAGTGATTTTATTTATCCTTACACTTAACATTGCTACTATGTATTTTAACTGTTCTCATCAGAGGATGGATTGGCAGACCCTGGGAAAGCCAGAAACTACCATCTCCTGACTTCTGGTATGTAAACTGCATTCCTTGCCTTTCCCCCTCCTTCTTAATCTATTCTCATTTGCATTCAGTATAGCAGAAAAAAAAAAATCATGTCTTTCTAAAGGCAACTATTTTGATTTTCAAGCCCTAAGTAATGGCATCTGGTAATCTTTCCCAAAATTTCATTTGCTATATCCTAGAAAAATGGTTAAAATTGATTAAGTTCTAATCTTGGTTATTTTGGAGCCATTATCTGAAGGATTAAGAAACACACAGCAGCACATCACTAATTCNATTTTCAGACTGTGCCTGACATCACTAAGTAAACACAGATAAAAGGACACTCTCCAGCTCTTGGACAATATTGGGATTGTTCATACCTTTTGGTTTGTTTCATTTGGGTTTTTTAAAATCACTGTGGACCCAGCTGTCTATCTGATCACACAGTGGACTCTGAGACTCTTCTTCCTCAAGACTCACAAAATCTGGTTGGTACAAGTTTCTGTATTATGGAGTTATTCCCTGGATCCACACCAGTATGCTTTCCTCCTCCTTGTAATGGATATCAAACTCATATCTAGTTTTACACTCATTAAATGTCTATCTCAGCCTTAATGTTGCATACATAAGAGAGATCAAGTTCTTATGTCAAATTTTGGATGTAATAACATTTTAGTAAAAAAACCAAACAAACAACAAAATAAAAAACCCCAACCAAACACAACACCAAAAACACACTCCAAGCTAACCTTTTTAACCATAGTATTTCTATAGAAGTTCAAAATGAATTTTAGTTGGTTGGTTATTTTTTGTTGAGAGATGGTGTGCTCTGTATCATGGGCCACTGCTGAGGGTTATGGTTTTGTTTTATTCTCCAGTGAACTGCATTTTCAAAGGCAGTGCCCCTTTCTTGAGTTCTTTGCTCTTGGATGCTCAGTTTAGCTGTGCTGAAATATGCACTGAACCTTATCAAATGTAAACAATTTTCCAAAACTTTAAACTGATAATTGTCATTAACTTTACTCCTTCTATGAAGTAACATCGAAACACAGAACATTGGGGAAACACAAAGAATGGTTATTGTAAAACAATGGGAGATATTTGTGAATAAAAATGGACTGATACAGAAGACATACAGGATTCAGTCCAGGTATTGTAAGTATGAGAAAAGGAATATTCTTACAATTGTCAGATTTGTTACAAAATGGAGAACATGAAGAGAACAAAAAAAAACATTAAAAGCATATATGTCTTTTTGAGAAATTTTCAGATCTTTCACATATCAGTTATTATTTCCAGTCTATTCATGAAGAATTGAATTTTTAAGTGGGGAATGGACTTGCCCAAAACACAGAGGCTTCCAGAACTCCTGCCCAGGCATACTCAACTGCTGCTTCTTCTAGATCAAGTGTAAAAATCCCAACTGTTTCTGCCACCCAAAGTTAAAGATTTCTATTAAATTTAATGCAATCAAGCATCTCTGAAAATGTGACAAGATTGGGAGAGCTTCCAGTTTGTTTTCATATAGGCTATTGCCTATAATGACACAACAGTCAATTTTAACATGTTTGATGAAACAACCTAATTTTATAAACATGAAATATTCAGATTTTAGTTAGCCCTGGCTTTATAAAACTCACTCCAGAAAAAAAGAAAGATACATTTTACAAGTCATTAATAAGTAACTGCTAGCTAGGACTCACACTTTTTTTTGAAGATAAGATTAGATTGCTGTCTACCACATGCTGGCCTTTTTTAGCTTCCATAAATAATTAAACAAGTGTAATAGAAAGGTTGTAAAATTAAAAATACATACCATCATTTTTCAGAAATTCCATTCCTATAATTTCAGATTTCTAAGGTGAGCCTTTAATTTTCAACAGTGTATTAATTATTCTATGGAACTAAAATAGCCTAAAAATTCTCCACTGTAATTCCTTATAATAAGAAGGGACAAATTATAAGTGCAATGTAGAATTCTTGTAAATCCTTTTAGCAGGCCCATATGAAAGGAACAAAGGCTAAAAATGTCACTTACTTTAGGAGGGATGTTGTTACTAGACCTACGAGGTTGGGTGAGCTGTCAGAATAAGATAAATGGAGCTCAGTTGTACCATTAACCTGTGACATTTTTGACAGTGCAAGGCTATGTGCTGTGAGAAAAGTAGAATATGTATCTTCTGACTTTTTTCCTCTCAGTAATAGAACTAAGAAAAAAATGCAATGGTCTAACATAAGAAAAGGCAAACACTACCCCCTTTCCAGCCCTCAAAAATAGGAGCTCAAATGGAGACCCATGCCTTAAGGATACTCTGCAGATATACTCCAACATAATACATAGAAAAGGAAATTATACAAAGTAAATTAAATAAGTTGCATTAAAATTTAGAGCACCATAACATTTTTTTTCATAAATCTTGACATTTTAAAGAACAACAAATTATAACCTCCATACTGACAATTTGATTTATAATTCTGTCAAGCTAACTTCAAGTAACCAGAAAGAGGAAAAGGAACAAATCATTACGAATACATAAGGGAAGAGTCAATCATTATATTATGCTCTAGCTTTAACATAAATTCCAGCAGTTTCTCTTTAAGAATGCATGATTTCTTACTGAAAATATATAAAAAACCCACTTTTACAAGTTTTTCTCAAGTATTTTGAAAGTTAATAAATGCTTAAAGTCAGGAGGATACATTGTGAAAAAAGCATTCTAGATGGTAGACCATTAAAAACCTTCAGCATGTCAGAGAATTAAAGATATTTCAGTGCTTTTCCAATGAAAAAGAACTGAACTTTTTTTAGTTTATCAAGCTGTTCTTTGAGGTATGGACAAATTTCACACACTAAATACAATGTTTTTGTGTATTTTGCAGAGATTCTGCTTTTTTATTTTCTTCTAACTTTCCAGAATCCTCTGCACTGTGCTATTGCCTAGTCTAAGACAGGATCTTGAATTTTCTTCTCCTGCAGCTTTACAATGGACAGAGCACTAAGAGCCACAGCAGAGGCAAGGATCACAAATTTCTACTGCAGTATCTGGTTACATATTATAGATGTAAAAAATAAAATCTGCTACACAATTACAGAAGTGAAAAGATAGTTAGACAATAAATATCTCTGCTACTATCAATGGAGTATGCTGGATCCAGGTCTGTAAGGATGAACACATGTCAGTTGTTCATCACTTCTTGTGAATACTCTTCATGAATTTTTTTCATCTTTAATGCATGATGGCATCACCAATTAAGAATTTTGTGATGTCTCCCCTAACATTCTAAAAATCCTACCCTTCTAAAAAAATCTTACCCTGAGTGTTGGTGAGCACCTCTAGTCTCAGCAGAAAATGACTGCGGTCAGGAATTTACATTACGAATTTATTCCCATTTGAAATTCCAATACAAAATATTTTTCAAAGGAACCAAAAGCATGGCACATAGCCAGTAATATCACATTTTATTCTCAGACTCCTGAAAGAGTCTAAACCCATGCAGGATAATTGTTGCCAGAAATAAAATAATGAAATATATATACTACTGTAAATAGTACCTTGTGAAAGAGGAATCTAAGGATTCAGTCACTCAGTTACTGTGAGCTGATGCTGCATGAGGGAGTGAGTCAAGTCACCTCAGTTCAGTGAGTACAGAAAGCAGTCTTAGAAAGGACAGCAGCAGTCACTCCGAAGATTGAAACTGTTTGATGGCATAAATAGAGTGACATTTACAAATACAGAGGGTGGGTAAACTCATTATTTCAGCTACCAGCCCTTTGAAAAGTGAGGGTTCTCCTGCTAGTTTCAAACAGAGTGATTCGGTGGCAGACAGGAGGACTATGATGTCCATGGAAGGATACAGGATAAAAGCCAAATCATCTTGAAGCAAAGGTCAAGAACTCAGAGGCTTCCATGAAGGTTTATGGAATGGAGACNCTATGATTCTATGATAAGTGTGCCAGGAACTCCCACTGCTCTCTACCTTGTCAAAACAGGACAGGGTAGCTACATCCAGAGTGTAAGCTGATGCTCTGCAAAGCAGAGGTGTAGAGCCTGTGCACTGGGAGGTTTTAAAGACCATGCAAATGACACTAGGACCTTAGACCTCAGCTTTACCTCTCCCCTACCCACTCCACTCCTTCCACTTGCAGACAGAGCAAACCCAGGGATATAGAATTTCTTTGGGCTCTTGTTCATGGTGTTTTGATTTCGAGAGACACTTTTGAAAGGCAAGAGACTTAACATTGCAACAGTGTCTAGTGATAATTTACTAAAACTCCAAACAAATGTAAGTTTCCTAAATTCAGACAATAAGAAACTACATTTTAGGCAAAAGATAGTTGAGAGAAAAGTAGAGCATATCCACTTTGCCCTACAAAGCACTAACAACCTCTAGACACATATTTGCTGGGCAAAGACTTTGAGCTCAAGTAGACAGCTGCACACTTAAACCAACAGCGGAATGAGCACATTGGTAATCATTTGAATGGAGGTTCACACTCTTCACTGAAAGACTGGAAAGCATAGATTTGTGAAAATAAATATACTTAGGATAGAACCTCATTCTAGCAAGCAATAAAGATTTTCACAGCAAAACTACTTTCCCTAAGCATGCAAGTCTGCAACTGCATTCTGTGCCTCAAAAATACTACTGTGGAAATGCATAAAGTACTCAAAGTGCTTTTCAGAAGTCATTAATTCAACCTCATGCCTTCAGAACTGCCATCTCTCTTGTGGAATAAATCTGGAGGCTGTTTGGCACTGAAATGCATGTAATCAGACTTCTTTCATTTAATTTTAGTTCTGCTCTACACAGTTTTGAAACTGAAATAGCTTTCATGCCAGAAGATTTAAAAACATCTTTTTTTTTTTTATTTTAACCTTAAAAATCAGAATCCAGTCTATGCCCAGAAAGATGTGGAGAATTCTTCAAGTTTTGTCTGTATATAAATCAGAACGTCTTCTAAAACACACATCAGAGATCACTGTAGCAAGTTAGTTTCTGGCATTTTATGGCTTATGCAGGTCCTAATAACTACCCTTACTGGTCTACCTCACTTGCATATTCTTGGAGGGCTAAACAAGCAACAACAATATAGAAATAAGAGAACTGTGACCAAGAAAATTCTGAACCTTAACCCAGTTTTTGAGCAGTGTATCTTTCCTTTCTCTATATGGCTTAGTGGGGAAAAATACTGTCCAGAAAATCTATCACAACATTGCCTAGGTATTCTCTCTCCTGTAGGCAGAACTTCCAACACTTACTCCTTTTTTGAGTAATGCAAACATCCACAATATTGTGTTTTACGAAGCACATCTTGTCTACAAGTTGATATAATGAATAATTGGATTTTATTTCAACCCTGGGGGAAAAAAACTGGCTTCTTTACCTTCGTGGGCAGCTGACAAAACATTGTGTCAATGCCAAAAATGAGCCTGACTTTTTTCAAGACTAATTCAGATAAAAAGAAGAACACTGACCTAGCCTTAGCTGTAAGCCAAACCTATGTTATCTTGTCTAGAAGTGCAGCTGCCTCAAAAATTATCCAAAGTTGAAAGTAAGCCTGTACTAAAATACCATCCTTCTTAAACCTGAGAATTAAAACCAGTGGTTAAATTTAATCTATGATTATTGCAAAGATAAATTAACAGGTAGGAGCATCCCCACCCTCTTTTTGCAAAATACAGAGTTGACTTTTCCATAAACAACCATCAGACATTAACATAAGAGATGTGTTCTTTTTCACTGAGAAACTCAACAGGTATCAGTATTTTCTGGCCTCAATGTCTATATACAATTGCCTATATTGTAATCAGAACTTAGGTTTTCAAGGAATGTTCATAGATTGACTGACCACACAAAAAATTTATATCTCTCTAAACTGCAGGAAAGCCACAAGCCAAAATCCTCATTAGTCTTCTTACTTCAGAAATGTGATTTAGAGCACTACTATATTACTATACACAGAGTAATACTGTCTGACAAAGACTTCATGGGCATTCTCTTGCAGAATCATGGCTGTTAAGAGAAACAAATCACACCGGTTTGTAGAAGGAAAAATACGTAGTAGGAACAGGGCAAATCAGTGACTTAAAATGATCTACATATTTTATGAAAATGGAGAGCAGGGCAACTTAAATAAAAACTTTTTGCACTGAAAGCTTAAGAACCAGAAGAGTCCTTTTTTGAGTCAAATTTTGATTGCAAATTATTTTAGCTTCAAATCAGTGGCTTTCTTATTGAAAATGGAGGACATAAGAATTTTTAAAGTATTTTTGAGAAGTATATGTGCAGAAAAAAATTTAACAGTATGTTCTCAAGAATATGTCTGTCCTGGTGTGTCTCTCAAATTCATCAAATATCCTGTCTTTCAATATTACAAATTATTGTTATGGAAATTTAAATGGTATCACACAGCCAGAGCTCCTCAGACAGAGACTAAGCTGCAAATCAAACATTTTCATGCTAATACACTTTGTAATAAAGAATAAAGGAAATAGAAAAATTAATACAGTCACCAACACAGACTGAAGTGAAAGAACTGCTACGTCTCATGGACTTTTTGAAAAGGGTGTTGTTACCATGAGATACAAACCAAGTGCTTTTTAAAGTGTTTCATATGGTGCCACTTCTCTACAAACTGACAACTACATCCATGTTCTATTTGAATCTTGTTATTTCATATTCACCCACACAAAGGGAAAATACTGCATCAGTGCTATCGCTCACACTATTTGTCTCCTTACATGCATGTTTTTTACCCAATATGAGCATTACCTCTCCTTTCTAAGAAAAGAATTCAAGGCATTCTTGTTATTTTCCACTTCATTATCCCTTTGACTACATGACCTTTTATATTTTGGGATGTAACTGATCATGGGAAAAGTCAGCGGAGTAATATTGCAAGCAAATGAAAGTCAGCTTTCAAAAGATTACATTCCCTTCAAAAAGGCATCCTAAAATGAAACACAAAAGCAAAAGATATTTTTTATGAAAGCATGGTTCAGAATGCAGTGTTGTGTCAAAGAAGTAAAAAACAACAAAAAAAAATCTCTGAAGTCTTTCAATCTGCTAATCAATTAGCTTTTTTTGTCTGCTTTTTATTCTATACTTTAATAGGGGTGGAAAAAATATTTGTCAAGGAACAAGTGACGAATATTGAATACAGCTCTCCTTTATCCTTTTGTGTCATGGTTCACTTTCATCAAAATGTGAAAGCTAACATGGTTCTGAGTAGTTACTGACTCCCCTTCTTTCAAATAAATCAAGTTCACCAGATGGATACATCACTCCTCCACTTCTCGATTTTTCCCTTGGCTTGGGTCAGGTCTAACCAATGCAAGACATCCACTTCTTCCATCCTCAAAAATTAAAACTCATAAACGGTCAAATTTATTTGTTTTTATCTTCCAGTACAAAGCAGTGTGAAGGAAGAAAATTATTTGTTGTCCATTTTTAAGTTTGATTTTTATTTACGGAAAAATAGAATAACTCAAGTATACCAGCAAAAATCAATTTTCTTACCTTTCAGTTTTTTTTAGATTGTACAGTTTGCAGCTATTTTCTAGTCACAGATCTGGGAACAGGAGTCAAAATTAAGAAGCCAAAGACTCATACGTCTATGAAAATTTTCTATCTACCTTTGACATTTTAGTCAAGGGAAAACACATTTATTAGAGTTCAGCACTATGGAAAATCTTCCAAAACATCTGAAAATATTTCTTGAAACAGTCTAATTGTGAAAAATCAGGAACAGGTTGTTTAAATGTTTAAGTATTTGTCTACAGTGAATATCAAAGCAACACTTAGCCTATGCTGAAGTTAGTAAAGAATGAGAGATGTTAGTAGTCCTCAAGACTGATTCCTTTGGATTATACCCTGAAGAGTACAGCACAGAGAACCCAATGAGATTCTTTGTCTACACCACAGACAACAATGCTATGTAGAAAGCAGTGGAGCAATATTAGCATGACACTGCATCTGAAGCAGTAAGCTTATCTCCCAAAAACCGTTATAATATTTTCAGTAACCTAGCAAGGAAAACTGCTACCAACTCCAGCAGCTTTCTGCCATTTAATTGATGAGTATACACACGGCTTTTATAAGGCATGGGTATTGTCTACTTTGCAAAATACAATGCTGTATGGAAGCAATATCATGGCTAATTCTAAAAGAACTATTTCAGGTACTGATGAGAGCACAACTTAGCACTTGCCTCTTCTTTACATTAAGAAGCTGCAAGGGGAAACTCATTAACAACTCTGAGACCAGGAAATTAGTTACTAGACTCCTCCTTTTCTAGGTAAGTGCTCTGATCACCAGGGTACAGAATTATATTCTTCTTTTCATAGTCTCTTTTCTGGCATAGAACTTGAATTTTTCATAGAATCATAGAACAGTTACAGCTGGAAGAGACCTTGAAGATCATCAAGTCCAGCCTTTGTCCTAGCCCTATCAACCTGCTAAATGATGCTCCCCAACACAACATCCAGCCGTCTCTTAAACACCTCCAGGGATGGTGACTCAAGCACCTCCCTGGGCAGCCTGTTCCAATGGCTCACAACCCTTGCAGCAAAGAAATTCCTCCTAATGCAGAGCATTATGCTCAAAACCATGTTTATGGGAAGAGGGGAAAAAAAGCATCTTAAATGTACAACCAAGCATTTACTATTAATATAATAATCTAATATATCATTACTATTGAAATCTTAAGAGTCTAATCCAAGAATCATTATGAGTGCACATATAATTATTATCAGGAAAAGAGGAGAAAAATTATTCAAGTAAGTTTAATAATAATATGGCTAAAATTATCACACAGAATTCTTAGTTCTTTTTCTTGACATTAAGCTCATGCTTTCCATGGGTACTAAAGGAAGTGATATTCTGATGTTGACAATAGGGGATGCTATGGCTATTTATCATCATCTGTTGATGGCTGCTTCTTCTGTCTAAAACCCCCTTGGGGTCATTTTTGTACATTTGCTAACATGCTTTTACACCTTGCTTTCTCCCTATTGGTTTGCAGCTCTACATGACATCTGAATGTATATATATGGTGGATTTTTTTTTGTAGGTGAGATACTTACTGTTTTTTCTCCCTGTTACCTCTAAAACTAATTTTGTCCAGTTCTAGGACCTAATTTCTTTAACTGACCATAAGTAATTCATTTATCGCTGTAGGGTCTGTAGTGACAAACATGTCAGCATCTCATCATCCCACATCAGTACTCATCTACAATGCATCTTTTAGACTTCTACAGTGTATCTGTTCCCAGACCTTTGCTATCACACCAGGACTGTTTTTCTCTACACTATATCTTTACGTTAGAAATACATCTCTCATTCTACATGAAACAATTTCATGTTCCAGCTATCTATAAGAAACTATCCTCATACTGTACAAAGATTGTATTTTAAAAAGTAAATCAAATTAGCCACAGACACCTGGTCAGTTAGAGACCACAGCTAAACCAAGTACAGCAAAGCTGCAAGGAGATCAAGAAAAGTTCAGAGAGCAAGTCTGATAAGCCTCAGCCAAACCTGAAAACTCAGTGCAAAGTTTATGGAGAGGTTCTAGCAATTGGAGTAGACTATGACAGGGCTTCACAGCTCAAGAGGTATCTGCTGGCAGCACCTTCAGATGACAACTGCACTAGCCAAGGTATAAGTTGAATTAGAGAGCTCATTGATTGTGCCAAAGAGACACTGAAGCAACTGCTGCATAACGGTAAGTAAAAGCTCATACAATTAAAAAATCATTTTGACTTAAATGAAGGGCTTGATTAGATTTATTTTCTTTTACAAATAATGAACTACACGGCTTCAAGTAATGAAGTAGTTCTAGAAATCATGAAAAGATGAAAGGATATCACAAAGTTAAAGAGCATTTGTTGTTGAAGAGCTTTTAATGCAATACTTCTGTTTAAAGAAGTTGAACTGAAAAATAGCCTTCATTACAAAAAAAAATTCCAGCAACGATAAAGGCAGATTAATACAGAGATGAACAGGAATTGAATGTATGTTATTTCAACTGATAATAGCCTTATAATGATTTATATTCTTTTATAAGCTGAAATAATACTGAGTGTAGAAGGAAAATAAGGTTGAAAGAAACATTTTAGAATGTGAGACAATAAAGTGGTTAATTTGTTTGTCAAATGCCATAGCAGATATAAAACAGCTATACTCTAATTTCCATTATGGATAAAGTAAAGCAATGGAAGGACTTCAGGTTAGTTATTTCAGATTCTGCTGCTGTGAGTGAGGAGAAAAAAACAAGAGGAAAAAAAAAACCCTTCATACTCCAGAGAGGGCTGGCATCTATCACTCCATTTCACGTGACAGCTCTGTTTACAAAGATAATGGAGCAGAACTCTGCAGATATAACCACTGCTTTGTTCTCTTAATTATAGAGGCACAACATGAAACTGCCTTTCCACTGTGAGAAGGGCTACATAAACATTTTACCTTTTAAATCAATATATGTGCTATTTTTATTTATTAAAGCTCAAACTCTTTGCTGGGTTAAAAAAAAACCTTCCAGGATGGCTGAGCCCAAAGAGTTGTGGTGAATGGAGCGAAATCCAGTTGGCTGGTCAAAAGTAGTGTCCCCAGGGCTCAATATTGGGATCTGTTCTGTTTAGTATCTTTATCAAAGATCTGGAACAAGAGGATCAAGTGCACCCTCAGTAAGTTTGATGATGACACCAGATTTGGTGGCTGTGTCAATCTATTTGAGAGTAGGAAGGCTCTACCAAGGGGTAGAGGCCAAAGGGTCATAACAACCCCATGCAAAATTACAGGCTTGGGGATGGGCAGCTGGAAAGCTGCCCAGGGGAAAAGGACCTGGGGGTTCTGGTTGACAGCCAGCTGAACATGAGCCAGCAGCATGCACTGGTGGCCAAGAAGGCTGACAGCATCATTACTTACATTAGAAATCACGTGGCCATCAGAACTAGTGAAGTGATCATCCCCCTGTACTTGGCACTGGTGAGGCCTTACCTCAAATACTGTGTTCAGTGTTGGGCCCTTTACTACAAGAAGGACATAGAGGTGCTGGAGTGCATCCTAAGAAGAGCAACAAAGCTGGTGAGGGGTCTGGAGCACCTGAGAGAACTCAGATTGTTCAGTCTGGAGTAGAGGAGACTCAGAGGAGACCTTATCACTATCTACAACTAGCTGAAAAGAGGCTGTAGTGAAGTGGGAGTCAGTCTCTCCTCCCAAGTAACAAGTGATGAGACAAGAGGAAATGGCCTCAAGTTGTGCCAGGGGGGCTTAGACTGGATATTAGGAATAATGTCTTCACCCAAATGGCTGTCAAGCACTGGAACAGGCTGCCCAGAGAAATCATTGAGTCACCATCCCTGGAGGTGCATAATGTGGCACTTACAAACATTGGTTTAGTGGTGGACTTTGAAGTGCTAGCTTGCTCTTAAAGCTCTTTCCCAACCAAAACCTTTCTGTGATTCTATTTGCTTCTTCTATTGATGAAAGGAATTTGCTCTCATTTTTGATTAGTGCTACACTTGCATATCATGAAAATAAAGACTGAGCAAATTGTATTCTACCTCACTTTGTGCATCAAGAAAGTTGTTTACTGTTGCTACCAGGAGCAAAAATTCTGGCAAACCTTGCTTTGCAGGTTTTAAAGAAGTAACACAAATTACCTCAAGTCCTGAGCAGAAGTTGCAAATTTCTCTGAAATCAGTTTATTGTGATGTTTAATATGGTGGAAACATTTTACAACAGAAACCTTGTCCTCAGAAACCTTTTCCAATAGAAATATTTTCCTCAATGGAACAGTGACTGACTCAATGCTGATAGAGAAGACTATTGTCTTATAAGAAAATAATCTGCCATTTCCTCTTAAGAATGCCTAGGTATGATACTGCCTACATTGTTATTCAACCAGGATGATTAGCAGTTGATTTCTCCCATTTTCTCCTTTTCATGCATCACCTATTTGCATTTCTTAGCATATAAACATTCAAGGCTGAGCTCTGAGGCTGAAATTATACTTCATTTCAGTAGTTTCTAGCATATATGAATGGCACATAAATGAAATGCATTACATTAAAACATATGTATCAAGAAATAGCTTTTGTCTTTGTAAATGAAATCTTGCAAGACTTGTGTTTTGCATGAATTATATTTTGAAGACAAATCAAGGAGGTCATGAGAGGGAATAGCAGAGGCTTTTCTACTTATAAGTAAAAATGTCACACATACATAAATATGTACAGAATATCACCTGGTCTATTAAAAACAAAACACTAATAACAGAAACCTGATAAATAGATTCAGATCAAACTTGCACATGCAAAGCTATTTCAGTAGGACATCTGTAGCAGTGAAAACTGACAAAAGATATTACAGCTGTGTGTACTTTTAAAATTTGAATAATTTTAAACATTAGGAAGTGTCTGTAAAAATACCCCATTGTTTTCTTAAGATCTAAGAGAAATTCGTGTTTTCTTTTTAGAAGAATTACTTGCCATTTTTTTTAAAGGAAGTGACTAGGTCATAGCAAGAACAAATATGGTTGTTTTGATAAAACTAAGCCAATTTTATTTAGCCATCTTTGACTCCTGTGCTCTTAAAGATTCCTGTTTCAGACAGTGATTTCAAATAAAATTTATATTTAGTGAATTCATGGAGCAAGATAGCCCTCTTTCCTAGGATACAAAATTTTAAGGCTAATTTTTAAGTTTCCAATAGGAAACTACTACAGCCATCACCTAATCAGGCCTTTCATCCTTTGATGTATCAATTTTTTTAAGTCATTAAGAGTTGAGTTTTTTTCAGTGTTTTAAATGACAACCAAAATCCTTCTCCCTGAAGAAAGAAATGTTACTGAATCAAAAAAGCTGATGTAAATTAGTCCTGGGTCCATCCTTTAAATGACTTGAGGGTCTTGGAAAGAAGCTACTCTTGTAGGAAGAGACAGAAACATATTCATTTTGGAAGATTAAAGTACCTAGTAGCCTTTATTAGAAGAACTGCAATGTTAGCTCCCGAGTATGGACAATTTTATGTCTGAATATTCGTGTCCTGTCCAGTAGGACTGCCAGGAATACTTTTGATAAGTGCTCTGTAATTTAACAGCTTCTATTTCTCAGTGTCTACATTAGGTCTGATTGAAGTGAAAGGAGGAAAAGGAGTCTGAAAAGAGTTATCTTGAAGAATGTTATTTCAGTAAAACCTTCAAAGAGACACTCTTCTTGTTTAGTTTTTTTTTTTACTTAAGTTGTAGTCTGAGCAGTGATTACAAACCCAAGCTGTTACCCTCAAGCCACCTTTCTGGACTGTAATATCTCAGAGCTCATCTCTATGCCTTTCTACACCTTCTCTCTTAAGGCATTGTGTAGCTTTCATTTACAAAATCAGTAAGTCCTAAGTTTCAAAGGACAGATGGGAATAACTTGAAAAAGAAACATGATATACTGTGTTATGATATTTGCTGTCTTCCTCACACACAAATTCTTCCAGAGAAAAATTAAGCAGGTAGGAAAAATTATATTTAAAATATGTAAAACACTAAGATTTTTATATTTCTCACGTTCTAAACAAAATGTTTGTTATCTGAAGAACCTCAGTTTGGTTTTGTTAAACGATACTCAAGGAAAAAAATCCACAGGGCAAATATCTCTCAATGGGAAGTTTCAATTCAATTTTATCTATCAAATGGGAGATTTAGAAGTGGTTTGGTCAGGGTGAGAAAATACTTTAGTGGGGACCAGATTTCTGAAACAAATAGAGGAAGATATGCTAAGGTCTAAAGGACAGAAATATGCTAAACAAATTAGACTGAAAATAAATTAACAGAGAAGAAAATGAATAATGAGAACAGTGTATCAAAAGATGTATGTGAACTGTTCATCATCTCAGACTTAAACTTGAGAGGGACTTTTTCCTTGGCCAGAAGCTAAGAGCAGGACATGAAAATTATTGCAATGCTCTGTGGCCTTGGTTACACAAGAGGTCAATGCACACCCTTTTATTGGTTTCACCGGAAAACAATTAATCTCTCTACACTTAATTAAAGCAAAAGAACATGCCTTCCAGGAATATGGCTTGATAGCTGTGCTACTGAAACACATTAAGTGTCCTCGTTCCTCAAAAACTGTGAAAATTGGAACTCTGCTTGAAGACAGAGGGTGGGGAAGGTAACAGTTCAAAAGGAACCTATTTCCTCTGAGGGAATTCATTAGCAAACTGTACCAGCTCTGGATCCACATGGGAATTTTTAACCCTCACCTCATGCCCACGTAAGAGAATCAAGTCTTCAGCACCTTCTTCTACAAACAATAAAATCATTTACAGGATCACAGAATGGTTTGGGTTAGAAGGGACCTTTGGAGGTCATCTAGTCCAACCCCCCTGCAGTGGGCAGGGACATCCCCAACTAAACCCTACAGCAACCCAGTATTCCCAGGTGGTCTCCCATCCAAGTACTAACCGGGCCCAACCCTGCTTGACTTCCTAGATCAGGCCTTCTCAGGGTGGTATGGCCATAAATGGGATACATTACTAATGTATGAAAGCACAAGACATTCACAGAGAAAACACTGTCAGAAGTGGCAGCCACTTGCCAAGAGCTGATGGAAATAGCATGAGTGCAAGGTACACACCAATCCATTCAAAGCGGTGTTCACACTTAGGAAGCTTGCGGTACCGTGGCACCCATCAATGCACAACCATTTAAGTATAGGCTATACAATACAGCTAAAAATTTGGACAGAAAAAAAAACACTTGTACTGATCTACCTTTTATTGACCCTCTTCTCTTGAACCTGAGAAACATTTGCTTAGCCTTTAAAAAACTTCAGTGCTTTAAAGAGTCAAATTCTCTTAAATTGTTTCTAAGTTCTTTTGTTTCCACACATGACCTTTACTTTAAAATTATTTTTGCTGTGATTACACGATGGCAACATGATGGCAATATTTTTTTTTTCATCAGTTAAAAGGTTTTAATGGAAAACATTTCAGGAAGCTGTCGAGAGGCACTACTTAAATATAACATTTCTGAGCCATTTACGTTATTGCAAATTTCAATAGCACATACAAAATAAATCTCCTTTAATGCAGTAAGTGTGTATGGAAAAGTATTTACTAAAATCCTCTTTATGTAACTGTCTTTTTTCATTGACTGAATAGCCTTGGTAATGCATCAGCAAACACCATCTTGAAAAGTAGTTGGAGAGGTTTGTTCTCTTTTAATGACCAATATTGATTTTATTTCTAATCTATCACTCTGCAAATGCAAAAGATCATTGTTCAAGAGTGTTCTTTTACTGGCCCAGAGAGTGTGTAGAGGGTCACACATCAGGGTACATAGTGTTTGAACTTACTCTTCTACATGGTGAGAATTCCACATGCGTGCACCTATTTGAAATGCCAGACTCAGTTTTTGCTGAAGTCAAGAAGAATTCTTCTATGGACATGAATATAACATATACTGAATGGTTGCTTAATGAAACACAGAGGAATAGATCAGAACAGACTATTTCAGTTGGAAGAAACCTACAACAACCATTTAGTCCAACTGCCTGACCAATTCAAGGCTGACCAAGTTAAAGCACGTTCTCAAGGACATTATCCAAATGCCTCTTAAACTCTGACAGGCATGGGGCATAGACCACCTCTCTAGGAATTCTGTTGCAGTGTTTGACCACCCCTCTCACTAAAGAAATGCTTTCTAACATCCAGTTTAAAGTTCACCTGGCACAGCTTTGAACCATTCCATTGGGTCCTGTCTCTGGATCGTCGTCATGGCTAGGCTTCACGAATGAAGATCCAGGGAGGGCTCCATCCATGCTCCTCCTCAGCGCCTTTTCCAAGTGCGCTGATAAAAAGAGGATAGCAGATAGCACCCTCGAGCCTGCACTAGGGATTTTTTTAGGTGAGACACAGCATGCGCAGAGCTGGACCCACCCTTTAGTCCTAAGGTTCATCTGCCAGGGCCTAGCAAGCTTGGACGCTGGCAGCCAAGTCCTTAGGACAGAGGTTTTATTAGAGTGTCCTTCTCTTAGATGGAAGGCCTCACAGGGCTAAACGAGCTCCATCTGCCTGGGTTTGGAATCAGAGTTGTCCTTCTCCTAGGATGACTGCCAGAAGGCTAATGAGCTCATCCTAATCCTACAAGGATTATAGGAACAAGGGTATCACTCCCCACACTTTCCCGTGGGCAATGAGTTTAATGCTCCCTCTGCTGTCAGCACAGTTATCACACCAGGGGCCACAGGAGACCACAAGTGATTTACAGACTGTGCCTGTGTCACTGGATACAAGGTAGAAGAAATCAGCAGTTTCCTCTCCACCTCCTCCCTTCTCTGGAAGCTGCAGAGAGCAATGAGGTTGCCCCTCAGCCTCCTCCAAACTAGATAAGACCAAAGTCCTTAACCATTCCTCAAAGGACATTCCTTCCTACCTGCTGACTCATATTAAGCCTGCTGTCAACCAGGAAGCCTGCAACTTCCCCTTATGACATCTCTGAATGAAGAAGCCTTTTCAACATCTCCACTATAACACCAAGATGATCTTGTTCAATATGTGTTTATGGAGCTAACAAATCACAGCTTTTAAACACTATCACGTGAATTGTCTTTATCAGCGTCATCAACAGCAACAACAAATATATTCAGTCTTAGCCCATTCCAGCTAGACTTTGACATGGCTCTTTTCACTCTAGGCATTATATAAATACTGTAAGCAAGCCACAGAATTTTGTCATTAATACTGTTAACTAAATTCTACATGTTAACTGGCAGTTTTGGTGGAAAACCCAATAAAAACGTTGGCATACTGAAGAATTTAAAATATTAATCAGAGGCTGTAAATACTTGTTCATAAATAAGTTATACATAACCTGAAAATATCATATTGAATATCTGTTATTTTTTTTACAGAGTCCCAGTGTCCTATTTATGTACAGACAGGCCTTCCATGGGAATTATATTTTTGCTGACTTTATCCTTACATTAAATCCAAATTAATTTTTCACTGAATCATTCAATTACACAGTTTCAGATTTGTTTATCATTTGAACTGAGTATACTATGCATGTCCATCCAAAGGACATAATAAAGCAAGTATATTCATATATAATGTTATTCTCCTTGATTATTAAGAAAACTCTACCCATTTAAATTGCTTTTAATAATAAAAGGTATTTAAATATCATTTTTAAGTTTTAGAGCCATATATAGTAACATTGTATGCAATATTAAGACTTGCAAATGGTTGTTTACCTCCCAGTGAATATAAGGAAAAAAAATAAAATAGTCAAATCACCTGAGATACCTTATTTGCTAGTGGAAGTTCTCACTGTCCATAGCAGAGCAGTTGGAACAGATGATCTTTAAGGTCCCTTCCAACCCAAATTATTCCATGAATCTGTGATTGCCAAGAACAAAGCTGTTGGTCAGGATCTGAAATAAAAAAAATGGTGATCATTACTTACGAGCAGTCATTATAGTATTCAAAATGAGAAATTATGACTGCTGAACTCACAATCATACATGATTTTGAGGTGGAAAAGTAGGCAAATACCACATATTTGTGCCTTTTAGCACATTTTTGCTACTCATTGGGAATATAAATTCACCGAGTTAAATATCACAGCACTCAGTCCAGATTCAACAAGTGCTTAAACATGGTTCTAGTTTTCAGATTATGATACAAAGCACATGCTACAAGATCTCCTGAGTGGAATTCTTAGTAACTAACGGGTTTAGGTTTCCACATTTATTTATTGACTAAATAGCTTAATTTGCTCAATGTAAAAGTATAAGAAAACAAGAAACAATCTCTAAAAGAGTCTTCTGTGCAGTTTTTGAGTTCAAAGCAAATTTTCCAGCTGAGTTATAAAGTCCTGAAATGAATTTCTAATGAGAATGCTAACATCTACAGTGGTGCTAGCGGGGGTTGCTAAATAAATAGAAATCTCTGTCAGTACCAGAAAAGCAGCCCATCATTAGAGGCACTTTTCTAGAAGCTTTTTATTACATCTGGGTGACAATAATCTTCCCACCAGTGGGCATGCTGGTTTTTGGCACATATCAAGCTTGTCAGAATCATTTTACACATTCCAAACAGCAGGCAGAATAGACAATAACCAAAGAGAAAAGAAACTTTCTCAACATGATGCATATCCTTTTTTTCTCAGGAGTTGCTATTGCCTCTCTAGTGAGGAATCAAAGCAACCATTTAACTAATCCACTATGCATATTAAAGTTATTGTCTCAGGTTACAGCAGGTATACCAGTGCTTCTGGTCCACCCTCAGCTCTGACAGAAGAGCACAGAAATAGTCTCTGTGTGACAGTGGAAAACAGGTTTAAGAACCCCATATTCACTATAGTCTTGGTGCTTAGGAGACCCTAAAACAGCCTGTTGCATCTCTTTGTGTCTACAGAATGCTGTTAGGGAAAACCAGATTCATTATAACATTAGGATAATTAGCTAACAGTCTCTGAGCACAGACCTTCACAAACTGCAAAGGAAAATAGCACAGGATACACAGTTAGTCTGAATCACCCACACAAATTGTCCTTTAAAGCAAAAATCAGTATTTGTCATGTGTCAATGTGTCAAAATAAGGAGAACTGCTACCTAGTCTTCCCAGAGGAGCCAAAACCTTACTTCTGAAAACACTTTGACACCTTATCACAGCAGAAAGAGACAAGGGAATAACGTAAGGCAATCACAGGAACTGTGACCTAAGCCTGCAAAAACTGAAAAAGACTGTTCATAGTCAAACATATGAGACTCCAAAGAGGTACTAGAAGGGTTGGATCACACTGGAATAAAATCAGGAATGACACCGGACTTGAAAATGCACTGACTGTATTTTCACACCGTAGTTGAGGCACAATGCTATGTTACCTCATATTTTGGGTAAGAATAAAATGTCAGACTGCTGTCAGCAATAAGGTGGCACATCCACAGAACAGGAAGAGATAAGCCAGGGGTGAAATCTGTCCTGCAGAGCTTCCATCACTCACAACTTTCCACTGGAGATGTAAAGAAGGCAACTGGTGTCTCATACCAAAGATAATTTGAAGGACTAGTGAATTAAAAAGCAGCCATTCTGTTCTCATACTATGTTCAGCATATTCATTCTGGAAATGACTGAAACAGGTGCTGCTGTCAATCACTTTTCATAACATTTTCAAACTGAAACAAATCAATGGATACTTACAGTAAAATAACAGAGACCAGAAAGGATTTATCTCATGGATGCCACATCCAGAAAGAGAGTGTCTTATGTATGGAAAAGATGCAGAGTTCTCCTTCATCCTGCAGAGATCCCCAATTTACTGAATGCCTCAAACTAAAATGTACAGTGCTTTTAAATGATTAATTAATGGGAAAGATATGATCAATTGTAAATCTGATTTCAAAAATCACACACAATTTCACAAAAATACATACATAAATGAAATGTGTAAATTTATTCAGGGGCCTACAGGAAAGGTGGGGAGGAACTCTTTATCAGGGAGCATAGTGACAGGGTGAGGGGTAATGGTTTTAAACTAAAAGAGGCTAGGTTTAGATGAGATAGCAGGAAGAAATTATTTATATTGAGGGTAGTGAGATACTGGAACTGGTTGTCCAGAGAAATTGTGGATGCCCCATCTGTGGCAGTGTTCAAAACCAGGTTGGATGAGGCCTTGAGCAATCTGGTGTGGTGGAAAGCAGCCCTGCTCATGGCAGAGGGGTTGGAATTAGATGATCTTTAAGGTCCTTTCCAGCCCAAATCAGTCTACGATTCTGAGATTCACTGGGTTTCTGAACAAATGTCCCCAGAGGTTTGTAACAGACTTCAGTTACAGGATTTAACCAAAAAAAGTGCAATGTTTGACAGAATTGGCTATTCTGTCTTTATCATACAAAACAGAAGAACTTGTAGTATCTGCTGCCAAAGGTGGCAACACACTGCAGTTTTTATACTGTTCTTTACATAAACAGTTCTTCCCACAGGTGTCAACAACAGCCATACCCAGATGCTGAACATTTTCAATGACACCTTCACGCCTTCAGATGCAGCTTTTAAGTTTCATCCCTGTGCTGCCACCTGAAATTTCACAACTCTGTGCCCTAGAGACTAAACCAAAAGAGGCAGCCCCAGATTTCCTTGGCCTATGAAAGCTTTGCCAAGGGAAGCTCTGAAGTAGCCCCAAGATTCAGAGCTATGAGCCTGCCACTGTCAAAAGGAAAATACAGCAGCTAGCATTATCTGTCTCAACACATAAGTGAAAACAAATATTACAAAGGGTTAAGTTAAAGATTTAGATTAAGATCATATCCGTTCCTTTCAATGCTGAAAATCATGTTCTCATCTCTATATGTACAACCATTCTTTTGTTGATACTTTTCTTCCAGGCTTTCTACCCACCTCTCAGAAATATATCTTGGAGGAGCAGGGAGGGATGGCAGCAAAAAAACTGTACAAAGTCTTCTGAAATTTCTCCTAAAGTACATACATGCTTCATGCTTTATATATCGAGATTTAGCTTGAAGCAAGTTTTTAATGTTAATTTATAAATCCTTGAAATGCATGTTTTAGAGCAGAATGCTAATAAAACTAACTATAGAAATGCTTGCAGGCACTGCTATAATGAAAGAAATAATTACATCAATAAAATTATACTAGTTTGACATTAACAGTTTGCCCATACAAACAATTCTGAATGACTAACAAGCATTATAAATGTGACTACTGTCATAAATCAAAGTTGTCCATGACCAGGGTTCATGCAGCTCATTGCAATAATATAAAAAGAAAGTATCATTAACAATATTAGGAATTTCATTAAGCACACAACCATGAACTTTGTCTTCCTCTGGAAATCTCATCAACTATCATGCTTGGGAGTAAATACAACATGGAATACATAACATCTCATTGACTGATCGTAGTTATTTTTGAACAGAGGAAATTATTGTAGAATTACTAACTTCATGGTAAAATTTCATCTAAACATTACATCATCCAGTTTCTCACATCAGCTATTCCAGATCTTTGTGACAACAGTTTTCCATTCGTTAAGAATATTTTTCTCTCCATTGAACAACCTAGAGTAATTTTAGCATAAGAACATTTTCATAAAATCATAGACATAGATTCAAAAGATGAGAGTCTACAGATTCTTCTGTCCACACCCATTTAAAAAGCTGCCTTCTACTTTGATGTAGAATTTTCTTTTGTATACCTGATTTAAAATAGAAGCAAGAAGTCAAGCTAAATCCATGCTATCCTATCCTTAAATTTGCTGGACCATGTACCAGGAATGGGAATATAAAAACTTCCTTATATATTCAGAAACTGATTTGCTGAGTGCATGCTTGTAAACCAGTCTCAACATGGGTTAAATGGTTACCTCTCCCCATAAACACATGGCTACCAAAAAAGGTTGTGAGTTACAACAGCATTTCTTTTCCAGCTTGCCTTAAAGTAAGCATAACATAAAACAGAGCAGTAAACAAAACAAACCTGAAATCAAAAGCCAAATACATTTTCATATTTGCAATTACCAGTAACATCTGAGAAAGCAGGAAAATAACTTACAGAAAAAAGAGAAGGGGTTATATTGGAATATTGCAATATTTTGTGGATGCTACTGAAGCACTTTACTGTTTTTCTCTTGGTGTATTCCCAAAGGTGTTTTATTCATGAGATGAGTCATTCTAAAGTAAAGCCTAAAATCATTATTAAATATAGAATTATTTCCCAATAGTTTCTGAAGGATTGAATCTTCTTCAGGCAGTTATTAAAATGGAAGCCAAATGAATTTCTTATAATCTGACCATTCTGTTATGGATTGCACTCGAGTCCGGTGCACTTAATTTGTATAATGCATAGGAATGATCTATGATATGTAACACTGTCTCAAGCAGAACTAGTGAACTCTTTCAGTTTGGCTAGTGCATCCAGAGGGAAACATTTAATACAGAGCTTTAGCATGCAAAGCATATAGCTACAGTACATTGATGAGTTAAATTATATTGATAATTCCCTTACCCTGATGAATATCTTCCTGACCTTCACTCTTATGATGTAACAGATCATGGCCATGCACAGCCATTAACATAGCTATCAAACTTAAACATTACCTCCTTCTGTTGGAAGTATATAACATTTTCTGCCACTACAAGGATAGCACAGCTTGAACGAGAAAGCCCAATGTATTGACACAGCAGATAACCACACACCATTGCAAAGCTCAAAGGACAGCTTCAAGAAAGAAAAATATCAAAACAGGTCTGGTGTCAGGTAATCAATTACAGCAGTGTCATACTAATGGCTATGGAAAAGCAAGGGAGCGGTGACAATAGGCGCATTCATCTTACTACTGCACCGGAAAAGCTGCACCTGTATCCCTGTGCACTCTGTCTCCTGCTGTCTCCCCACAAGTGCATCCCATGACAGCAGATCTGGTAGTAGGGACATTACCTATCTGTCATCCCTTCTTCCTGAAAGGCACCTTGACTACAGCTAATGACTAAAGGAGCAGCTACATCCTCCCTCCAGTCACATACAGGTTTCTTTGTTGTACAGAATACACAGTGAAATAACTTAATAAATCCAAAGCTCTAAGGAATAGACTAAGCATCTTAAAACTCATTTTTTGCCAAGTATGTAGATGTGTGTACGTATATGGGTGTGTGTATAAAGTGATTGCATTCCTCTAATAGTTTCGTAAATCTTTGCAGTCTTAATCACAGTAGCAGGACAGCTTTTGTGGCTAATCCTCATACCAATATGGTCAAAAAGTACTGTGGCAAAAAGGGAAGTTCCCCACACCCTATTGAGTTTCTAATATTCTTGGGACGACCACAGTTGAAGGGTCTTTACATCTGTTTGTAGGCACAGTCTGAAAATCACTTGTGGTNAGAGACTGTAAACACATTTTCAGAATAAATATTTAAGAAGATCCATTTTTTTTTTAAAAGATCCATTGAAGCTCTTTACCTAAAATTTAATGTCTTCACATTTCTTATAGTCCTTGAAACCTTCAGCTGTAATCCTAACAGGATAGGCTGTATCCTAACAACACAGAGGAAAATCTGCTAGATTAAAGTACTTGAAAGTAAGGCACTTGCCTTAAAAATAAGAGTTTTAGCTTTTGAAGGAAATTCCTGAACTTTAGACTGTTTAGGCTAGTGTATTGATACACAGCATGTCAACACTGAGGACACCTTCAAAACTGATATGACATTTCTACTGTCCGACCTGCTCACTCAAGCTTACAATGAATCTTTATCTTTGCACTTCCATCAAAGACAACAATTTAAAAACTGCTGAGTCTGTTGGTCACATTTTCCCTCTCTAAGGACATAGGTACTTGTTGTTCAACTTCTACATTTTAGAAAGGACAGAGATTACAGATGTAAGGAATTTAGGTTTAGGCCTTGAATTTTTACTCAGGGAAATCTCTACTGCAGTGACCTGAGCTTTATTCACAGTAAAGTTTCATATAGTTACTCCACAAATTCCAGCAAAAAACACCCCACACATTCCAAACAACAACAACAACAACAACAATCAATAAATTTACTGTTCAGACATGCATTTTTGTCAATCCTAATGATATAGCATTGAGGTTTTTTATATAAAAGTACAATAAACTATCTGTATTATTTCACTTTAATATCAGAGATTGTGCAGCATACAGGAATATGAACATCTTACAAGTTTTATAAAATTAAAAATAACACTCTTCAGAAATTATTCAGGAACATTGATTGTGATCAACTACTCTAACCTGGTTTGTACTACTAGACCATTTGAGGATGCCAAACAAAAAACAGGCTAAAGAGAACCAATGGACACTTTATCTGGATCTTTCAAAAGCTTTTAATAATCTTTTATGAGATTAGTAGGAAAACCAGTATGCATGGGTAAGTAAAGTGGTATCATGGAGTGGAGATTGGGTATAACCTTCAAAAACTGCCAATAAAGACTCAGAATTTTTAATTATTAATTTTTGAGGGCCCTCAGAACTTTCATGAAAGGATTGTTGTTAGTGTTTGTCTTCAATTCAGTGAGGTCACAAAACTAGACAGAATGAACCAGTGGATCATTGTAGCAGTTTGGACAGCACAAAACATGGGAAAGAAAAAGATTGCACTAATTACTATCTAGTAATAGAAAAGCCTAGTATTATAGTATCTGATAATTTTATACACAGTAGACTGATCATTCCCATTTAGAATATAGACTCTCTTATATGCAAAGATTTACTACAACAGAAAAGGAAAAATTAAATGTTCAATAATTGATAACAAAGAGAGTATATTTATTTCTTTACTATATAAGAAATGTCTCACCCCACCACAAATCCAGGGGTAGTTGCCTATTTTTCAAAATAATGCCACTGAAGGTTACTTTGAAGAAAAAATAAAGTTGAGGAATGGGAATTCCTAATAAGATAGTTTAAAGTCTAAATAGTTAAATGTGTTAAACTCTTGGACAGAGTGCCAAGGTTTTCACTGCTTTTTAATAACTCTACAGTTTTCTTAGGAGATCATGCAGAAGCAGTTATAGTTATGAGACTAATTTAATCATAGCAAACAACAAATGATGATGCGAGTGTAATTCTACTGTGGTTAATTTTGTCCAATTTATAAGTTACAGTATCATTTCAACAATGTAGTCCACCAGTAGTTATATGCAGTGCTTTTGCCACAGAAAGATACAGGGAAAACCTGATAATAAAAGTATCTAAAAAAAGAAAGTTTATTCTGTAAACATTTCTCCACACCACTGACAACAGTTTCTCTTTTGTAGTATATATTCTGGGTTAGAAAGCAAGTGCATTTGTATAAAGGTTTCCTTATCACATCATCAACAGCAACTGCAGCATCTCTCATTCCAACACATGGAAAGACCACAAATTTGCAAAGCAGTTCTCCCAAATTTTTTGTGACAGCAGATCTATGAAAGTCTTGCTGTGAAAATCCCAACCCTGGAAATTATACGCAATTGTCTGAGGCTAGTACTGAAATAACTTAGTACTGCAGAGACAGATGTCCACCAAAATTCCCAAGCACAACTTGCCAACAGCAATGCCACCTGGCCTAAAAGACCAGATAAAATTTATGAGCACGCACTGCAGAAGAACAAATTTTGGACCATTTTATTTCCTGTTATTTTTCAGTATAGCTGAGACAGAGAAATGGAAGAGTTTCAGAGAAGGGCAGCAAGGATGACCAAAGGCATGTAACAACCATCACTAAGCATGCTAGGATTTTTCTTTATAAAGAGAGGGAAGGAAAGGAAGGAGGAATAACATAAAAATAAGCAACTGAGGGGCACTGCTATAGTAGAGGTCAATAAAATCATGAGAGGCATGGGGAGATTGAGTAGGGAGCACCAGCTTATTGCTTCTTCCAATAGGACCTAAGCAGCAGCAACTGAAGCTCAAAGAGTAATTGAAGGGAATTGTTCATTTAACATCATTAGGTTGCAGAACTCTCTTCAGACATTGCAGCTGCAACAAGTTCATACAGATTCAAAGCAAAGTTAGACAGCCTTTAGGAGAAATTCATTTCAAGTTTACTCAAAGAAATATGAAGAAATACACTTTCAGACTTGAGATGCAAGTTGTTGGACATTGGACAGTTATTCATACAAGTACTGCTCTTAACTTGTCCCAAGCTTACATTTCCTTGGATTATCTGCTTTTAACTGCTACTGGAGAAGGGATTCAGAGCTACAAACCTTTGATCTAACCCAGTAGAGCTGTTTTGATAGGCCATATAAAAGGGCAGACTTTAGCAAAGCTTTGTTTTAGTCTCTGAAGAACACCAAGCAGCACACCACTGACAGTACATAAATCACAGCACAGCACATCCAGTGTAACAGTAAACCACATTACATCTCACTTGCACAACACGTGGACTCTCAGCTGGTGTATATGATCTGCCAGTTGTACTCCTTTCCTGACTCTCATCAACTACCTCACTTATCTTTATCATCCTTATTCAAACTAATTTGAAGCCAAAATCAATTGACCCATACTAGATAATTTCCATTACAAAAAATAAAAATCACAGCCCGTCACTGAAGCAATCTAATTTTGCAGCAGTACAAAAACTAAAATGTCACCAGTTTACAGAGTTTATCTATCGTGGAAAACCTTCTGTTGTGAATCTAATTATATATGATGATGGATTTGAAATGGTTTCCTGAAATTTTTTTCAAATGTAAAGATTATGCACTGAATGCCATTAAAGACTATTTAAAAAATGGCCAGCAGGCTTTAGAAAGTCAGCAAAGTGCAACTCCTCCATAATCATTAGTTCCAGCACAACCTGACCTCACTGCCTGCCCTTTGCAGGTGACAATAAATATACAATATCTCTTTCATGGGAGCCTGCCTCTAATAGAAAGGCATGGTTACTTAAATGCTGTATAATTTTAACGGTCTAATATTAAAGAGAATAGAAAACAAAACTTAAGAATATGCTTCCTGATAGCTGCAGTTAACTTTGCAATGCAATTGTGCAGGAATTCAAATTTCAACTGAAATACCTCAAGGGAAACCTTTCGGCACAGAGCACTGGAACAGGCTGCCCAGAGTTGTTATGGAATCTCCTTCTCTGGAGCATTTCAAAACCTGCCTGGACATGTTCCTGTGCAACCTGATCTAGGTGAAGCTGCTTTGGCAGGAGGATTGGACTAGATGATCCCCAGAGGTTCTTTTCTACCTCTACCACTCCATGATCCTGTGATATGCTGCAGAAAGATTTCCTATCAGTTTCCTGTCCCCTTCTGATTCAGCCTGAAGCAGAGATTAGCATGGTACTGAGAGAGAAAACCACATCACTTACAGTTCCAATGAGATGAACAATAATGCCCCAGAATCAGTTTTATTATGTCGTATTGGAATTCAAATAAAAAGCAAAATCAAGTGCCCAGCAATATATATTAATAGTCTGCTGGTTTTCATATAGACTACTTATGCTCTCAGACTACAAAAGAGATTGTCCCTTGTATAAGAGTTAGGATTTGTACTCTGGTGTCCCAAATAAAATTTTCATTAAACATCCAGCAATATATGTCATCAAAATTATCCTTGCAGTTACAGTGGATAAATTATATTAAATATAGTTCTAAATTATTATCTAATGTACTTGTTAAAGGCATATATAGTCTACCCAAAAGAAATAAAAGCACTTCACTGCTGGAAGAAATGATATGAACAAAATCCTGCTGTTCTCAAATTATATATCAAGTGTTTTTAAATAGTCTACATTAAAACTCCAAGTTTTATTTACTAAGGATTACAATTTGTAGTCCTGCTTAAAACAGAGCTTCAAAGTCTATTAAAATACATCAAACAAGCAAATATTCTTTTCAAATCAAAAATAATGCAAATGCTATGTTTTTGCTCATATTCCCACTCCCTTATTTTTTTGCTATTCTGCAACATAAAGGTAAAAATACAGAAGCTTAAGTAACAGAACCAAACATATAAATAACTAAAAATGATCAGTCACCAAGGAAACTAAAGACAATTGAGTAAAAGCCTCTAAGAATTCATATTGAAAAATAAGTATGTAAAAAAAAAATACAGCATTTAAAGTAATATTCAACTATAAATAATGTCTTGGATCAAATGTATTGCTACAGGGATCAAACAATACTAAGTATTTCTTTTCTCTTTTTAAACAAATATGCCTGTGACAGTTTTCTTTCAGTGTTTCCTTCCAATGCTGCCTTTCATTCTCTCCAAACCATTCTCTCCCAGGTTATTCCCATTTCTGACCCCAAATTAGAGTTAGAGAGAAACAGAGAAAGCTGAGGAGCTTGTCATCACTGGAATAACCAATATAAGGCTTGTCAAGCAAATTCAATTGCATTCTTTACAAACAATATATAAAATAGTTAATAAAGAGGGAGAAGTGTGTGTAATGCAGTGTTGCTATTTTGCTTTGGGGGTTTGCATTTGTTGTGTTTAAATCATGCTTAAACACAGCTTGATAAAACTAAACATGGGCACTTAGGTAAATATCCTTCTTTTCAGAAGAGGTATATAAACACAAAGTTATTATTTAAGGACATTATAAAAATACATTTCTTAGAAAAGGAAAAAAAGTCTTATGTACATTACCAAATCATAGAAAAATTCTAACTATGGGCCTTTCATTAAAGAAAATTGCCAAAGAACTCACCCAACACTCTGCAGGACTTTGAAGTCTTGCTCAATATGATTCTTCCCTTTAAGGGAGGAAAACTTACAGTGTTTTGATTTTAGGTTTTTGGTTGTTTTGTTCTCCCAGCAAATAGAAGGAAAGAACTCTTTGTTCTTAAATATAAACAGATGCAAAGTGATTGCTTTACTGCACTGGCAGCGAGCTGCCAGCTTACCCTGTGAGCAAGGTAAGCTTGAGCTACTGTAAAGTCCCAGAAAGGGTCCTAGACTCAAGGGCTGTGCATCATGTGTTCTGAGACTGGACTGATTGGACCCTCAGGCACAGCCCAGCTTTCCAGCACAGTCCCACAGACTTAGGAGAATCAGAGAGGCTGAGGATGAAATTGACTGATGCAGCCAGGCTCTGCCCTCCCTAAAACTGAAACAGGAACAGGATCACCTGCCACAAATTACCCAGGAACAGGAGACCCCTGGACCATCCCTGAAATGAGTTCATTGGGATACACATCTGCCCTACATAAACCAAAAACTACATGATCAAGGAAACAAGCAAACTTCTTTCTTGCCCGCCTCCCTTGGCAGCAAGCAATGGCAACAAGCTCCTGCTCGGGGTGGCATGTGTGTTGCCTCAGATATACCCCCAAATTTCCAGGGACCTTGCAGAACAGGTATGATGCCCTGCAAGTGCAGCCAGTCAATGAGGAAGATGTCAGGTTCACTTATAAGAGGTCAAGCTTACTTATAAGGAAGCCCAAGGCCAGCATCCAAACATCTTCTATCAAATAAAAAAGAGAAGAGTCATTGTTATAGGTGACTCCCTCCTGAAGGGCACAGAAGGCCCTATATGCAGACCTGACCCACTTCAAAGGAAAGCTTGCTGTCTCCCTGGGACCCAAGTTAAGGATGTGGTAAGAAGGCTTTCTGCCCTCCTACAACCTACAGTTTATTATCCATTGCACCTGGACGCATTGCTGTGTGAGCTGGTCTAGGTGATCCTGCTCTGGCAGGGGGGCTGGACTAGATGATCTTTCTAGGTCCCTTCCAACCCCTAACGTTCTATGATTGGATTACTGTTGCTGGCTAGCTCCCTAAACGTTCTGAATACTGCTCTAAAAGTTGGAGTCCTCTGATTTGCATTAATGGTGTGTGCAGTACATAATTAAGCTAAATGTATGCTTCCCTCTGGTTAACAAAAAATAAATACCAGATTTCCAAGAGGAATTGCCCTTTTCCCCCCCCTTTTTTTTAATCATAAGAACTTTTATTTATTTACTTACTTTGTCAAATAGTATCCTCTCCTTGTGAAAATGTCAGTGTTAGAGTTACTGATAAATTAATAAAAAAATTCTTTTTCTGTAGTACTTAATGCATTCATCTGTCTCAAATTATTAACAATTAAGATTGTAAGGGGAAAGAATAGGAAGTTATTAATCAAAGTCCAAAGTGTAGTTTGAATTCTATTTCATTCTTGATATTCTCGTACATGTTAATCATGAACAATGTCACATGCATGATATTCACAAGTAATGAAAAACACAGACTTGTATTGACCTCTCTGTGTCTACATATAACCTTCATTTGCTCTATTCAGCCACAGAACTCAGAACATGAAGTGTTTCTCAGTCTGCAATGTTTTTTCCTCCCAACAGAGTGATCTCAAAGAATTAGAGGACCAATGAAGCTTTTAGAGTATATTAAATTCTAGCACAGAGCTTTGAATCAGAAGCTTGTTGTACTTAAAACTGAGTAATGGCTAGCAACTCCACAATAATAACACAAATAGTTTTGTTCTGTTGTTATATTCTAGGGATATTTAATTCTGCATTGCAACTACTACAGCTATTGCTTTATTAATTGGCTGTTGTATCTGAAACAAATGATGAAGGGAGAATACAAGCTGAGTACTTTTGGTTTACACCATTACACACCATCACATTTCCTCCAAGTCAGTGATCCTAACTAATCAATGCAGAAGAATCAATCAGAACATCTTGATGAACTCCACTAGACTGGTAATTAAGATTAACAGACTAAGGCAAATCATTGGGTAACTTAGATGGAGGAAACAACCTATTTCATTTAATTTGCCATAAGCAGGTATGAAAGCTACTTTTCATGAAAGATAAAAATATTTACATATTAGGGTATTTTATTCTTTTACACAGCAAGGGAAGGAGTGCCTAGATAAAAAAATATTAGAACCAATGTTTTTTTATCTTCAGAAAAGTTTAAAACAAACTTAATATCAGGCATCCAGTTAGCATAAAACAAGAGAGCTTTGCTGAAGTCAACAGCAGTACAGTACTGATTTGAACTTAAAAGCTACTCAATAAATTTTGTCTCCATCCAGCAGTCCTTAAAGTAAATGCAAATTTTTTTTTCCTGATGGTGTTTTTTCCATCAGCAGAAAGCCTCTGAAGTACCTGAAGAATAGCATTTATTCACTGTGAACTAGGAAAGCCCTGGGACACACAAAAAGCTTGTTCTGCCAGGAATCCAGCATGATGAAAGATATTGAACGGGTCACCACATTCAGCACTGAAGCAAATAGTCATTCAGCTTGCAATCCATCCCCTGGAAGCTTATTACTGCACTACATAAACAAATGATTTTTTTTCCTTATGTAAACTGAAACACTCTGTCTCTCCTAGCTAGCTACTCCAGTTTCCCTTATCAAATGCCCTCACTTAGTGAGCTCTCACACTTACTGCGGTGGCTGTCAGTCTGTCTTAAACGTCACTGTGCAACACCTAAGCAAGCAACTAAGATAATGCATAGGACAATGTAATGTCTTGAGAGAGTACATACAAGCTGGGAAAAAAGAAGGGTAAAAAGGTGAGCATGACTTTCAAACCCAAGGGTTGGTGAATATAAACAAAATACATATGTGAGCCAGGCACAGTCTGAAAATCCCTTGTGGTCTCNTAGCCATACATACTTATACATACATATGGGAGCCCACACTAAAATGCAAGTATGCCTACTGGAACCCCAAATCTTCTGTTGATTAAACCCACAAGCAAAGGAGGAGTTACACTATGCCTGAATTGCAAAGACTATGTCTGCAAGGTTAACATGTAACTCACTAATTCTTTCTCTTGAAAGGATAAATAAGCTCCATTTTCTAGATGACCTTCACACTGAGATAGCCTGAATTACCATAAACATTTAATTTCCATTTTCAATGTTTAGGTAACAAGACTGCTAGGCTAAATCTCCCCTTACTGAAGAAAATCCAGTTCTCTCAAAGGTTCCCCCTCTGTGGACAGGCTTTCAGACCTTGTTCACATTATATGACCTGACACTCTCTGTGTTTGGACATTTTCCTTGTACAGTGAGGTTTTTGAGGTCTTCAATTGTAACCTCGTGTCATAAAGTTTCCAAAGAAATCTAGTCTTTCTACGAAGCTCTACTACATTTATAAATAATATAAATATATATAATATAAATACAGTAGTGTTCATAGTTAAAACAGGAGTTGAAACAACAAGATGTGAATGCTACCTATCATCCTACCTGTGAATATATAACAGCATCTGAACTATTAAAAAAAACCCACACAGAATCTTTCCTACTTGCAAACATAAAAATATTTTGTAATGCAATAGACAATCATAGCTGTTACACTTGAAAAGGAAACAGAAATAAGACGACAACATGTTTGATGTTGCATTATGTAGATCTAGAAGTACTAATTACCATACTGAGTTTTATATATCATGTTGCTTTCCATACATGACACAAGGTGTAAATGACTTCTTTACTATCTGCATTTTGTATTACCCAGAATTGATGTTATCCTACTGTGGTTTGTATAGGATGTAAAAGTATACACAATTTAAGACTAAGTTAAAACTTCAACAACGTCAATATGGCCTCATGCCAAAATTTGTCACTTATATTACTGCGCTTGAAAATAAGACGCTTAGTAGACAGAAAGGCCAGGAACTGTTCCTACAGTTTTGTTGTTAGATTTATGCAACTCTCATTAAAATGTCCTATAAAAGAAAGCCCCTTTCTCATTCTGAAATTCACTATAAACATTATTGCAACTTATTCTGAACACTTACTTAATGTAAGTGTAATTTTCACATGTGAAAGTATGACATACTGCCCCAGGCACCAGGCTCAGAAGGAGGCTTCTCACAATGGGGACACACTTCAGTTGTATGCCAATAAAATGTTATACACAGCAAAATATTTACCAGGTAAATAAAAATATTTTTTTACACTTTATAACATGTTGTTTCTTAAATACATGTAGTTTAAGGCATTGGATTCCTTATAGGTTTGTCAAACTTCTCCAGATTTTACCTCTTCCAAACAGAAAAATAATTATATTACTTCTGCCTCTACTGAGGGTTGAAAATTGTCCACATTCATGAAACTACCATCTAGAAAGAAATTACTAACTGAATCATAAAGAGTATTCACACAAATCTATTAAGAAAAGGACTGACAAACCTCCTCCATACTGCCAGTTAAAGGAAACAGCATTTAAAATTAAACAAATACCTATTTACTTGGCATAGTTAATTTTACTTTAAAAATTGAAGAGTACATGCAAATCAAAGAGCACCTTATTAAGTTTGTAAATTGAAATGAAAAATACTAAAATTCAGTCTTGCTAGCTGAAACAGTAGTTTTCTCGGTTTTTGTATCTGTAAAATATTTCAGAAGTTGTACATTTTAAAAATACTTTATGGAACTGCCAAGGACCTGATATTTTGAAGTGGTCTAAGTGAAACAGCAGCAAAGCAAAGATCACTGGAGACCTAGGTTTCTACTGACTACAGTGTATCACCTGCTTTTTTCAAGGTGAATCATTAATTATCTAAATCATTACTTACAAATAGTTCCTTGATATGATGTTATTATATCTTCATATAGACCAAGCCCAAAAATGATTACGTTTACATCACAAAAATACAGAGCAAAAAAATTGTCAGTCTGGTTGTGTTCAAAGTTAGCCTCAATCCAAGCCTAACAATGGCTGTACTAACAAACGTGGTATACTTCAAGGCCAGCAGTGCTCTCTTTTTGTTCCTTAAAACACTCCACTTTGGGAACAGATACAGAAATGTGGGAAGGTGACTTCATCACAGGATTGTACACCACAAGAACTAGATGAACTTTAAGGTCACTTCCAACACAAACCATTCTATGACTACACCTGGAGAGATGTTGACTCATACACTACTTTTCCTATTCAGTTACTACAATACATAGCATGTATGTGTATGGCTAGGCTTCGCGAACGANCATAAACATAGAACAATTCACCCTACGTTTCCAAGTGACTGTTTCTTCTTTACTGGTGAATGAGTGTTTTTCTTAGAGTGACTAATTAATGGAGGACAGAAGTTTCATGATTAATTTCAATCATAAAAGTAGGAGATCACTACATAAGGATCATTATATGGGAAATGATCTGATTTTCACTTTGCTAGTATCAGTCCAGTTTCCTTTTTACTCTCTGATCTCTACGCAAGCCCAGATGTGTAAATTTTGTGTTCTCAGTGATCTTTACCTTGTGTATTTGTACTGCAACTAGCACAAGAGCCTTGATCAGGCTCCCAGGCACTACTACGAGAGAAAGTAAGCAAGTATTTTTCCTAGACAGTGTCCAGGAAATGACTACATGTAGGGTTCAGTCAAACAACAAAGTCTATTAGAACAGAATTAGAATCTCATTTATCAGGAGCTGTGTCTCTAGACCATGGCTAATCTGAATGGAAAGAAAAACATGCACCATTTTATGATCAAAACCTGTGTGTGTTCACAGAACATGAACACACATTTTCTAGTGAACTGGTTTTGAAAATTATTCATCTGTAATTTGATACTTAACAAGTTTTCTGCTCTTAGCATTCGTTGTGAGCTTGCTTTAAAAAAAATAACACAAAAAAACCCCTAAACTAACCCTTTCTCAAAGCATGTATATTACTTTTAATACTGTAGAAAGTTAATTCATTGACTTCACATTTTAAACTACTCTCACTGTACTCAGTCATTTAAAAAGAATTTCTCAAGCTACTTCATGACATCTATTTCTGATTCTATATTATATCTGCTTTAAAACATCAAGTATTTCCTGTACTATACAGTTTTTATCTAAGAATGTATTCTTCATTACTTATGCTGCCACTCACATGATACAGGTCAAAGACCTGCATAGCCTCTCAAGCATAACTTCTGAGCTGAATTATGTAGAAAGTATCTTCCATTTATTTACTAAAATGCCACACTTTAATCACAGGTCAATGAAGAATAAAAACTTCTCATGAGAAATTAAACACCTGTGAAAAGTATGTCTGCATTCTGATTGGTATATAATCAAAAAAGTCAAAAAAGCAGGTGATTCTTATAATTATATACTTTCCAGCCCTATGGTAGCTCACTCTCCATGAAATGTCAACCAGTGCTATGGGGCAAAAACAGCAGAGAACATGAGGAATGGGAAATTTAAAATGAAAATCTGTGCTTCTGGCTGCACACTCTGAGCATCCTACTACATTAGAAGTCATCTGGAGAATTATTCCTTTTGCAAATAAGAGATTTACAATCCAAACTGGATCAGAAGCACAAATTTGTCTTTGCAATAAAGAAAGAATTTGTTATCCACATATTATTCGCTCGTTTCTCTGCATTACTGGTAGCTACTTTTACACCATTTTATATATGCTTACAAAGCCCATGAATTAATAAAAAGGTTTATTAGAGGACATACAATAAAGAAGAATTTCATACAGGAGTTTTGGCATGTTATGTTTTTGGTATATTCTTATCTTTGTTCCCCTGATCTCTGATGTAGCAGTAAGAAATGGGAAAATTAATGTATAATGGAGATAACATATTCCCATCTAAGAAGCAAGAGGTTATTTTTCCAGTACTTCTGTCAGTGAGGTATTAGATAAAAACACAAGGACACGAAATAACAAAAGACTTATTACTATCTAATCTATATTTTAATAAAATATTAAGAAATGTGCAAAGTAAAATATAACATATGAACAAATACAGAAGAGATTGTACTGCCTTTACTAGACTAGTGGGATCTGATTTTGTTCACAATAAGAAAATTACATTACCTTAATTGTTTCAGGGCTATAAACAATCAAAGTGTTACAGGTGAAACTGCTGGATGTTTCAAGTGAAATTAATATGAAACAACTGCAAAATCTTTACCAAAAAAAGAAAAAAGAATTTCCACATTTTGCCCTACAAGAAAACCAAAGAGCACAAATAATTTTAAACACTTAAACCTGAAGCCTTTTATAAGGATGCAGTTGGGGCTACATTAATTCCTTCAACTAGGTAGACAACTTGTTCAAGAAACATTACTAGATAATAATGAAATGAACTGTTTGAACAACAGTTCAGAAAATAACATAGCAGGCTCCAAGTTCAATTTGGAACTGTAAATGGAATTATTAAGATTCATGCTCCCACATCACTCTGCTTACCAAGCCACTGACAGTCATTTTTTCTCTGTTTCTCAAATAAATGAGAGCCTACATAGCTGAACAAACTCAGTGCTACTAGGCCATGGAAGGACTACCCACTCTGGCACTTTTAAGATACTTTATTTGAACTACAACCTCATTAGACAAAGACTGCTACCCTCATTCAAGAAAACTTACTGTAGCAGAGCAATATTTACAAGTGCCTATAATAGTTCTCAGTTGCACTTGATTAAGTCAGAACAGTCAGAGTTCATGGCAGTTATCTACATGAGGGGAAAAACAATACAGCAAAGACACTGAAGGCTCCATTTCATTTAAGTCTATTTTTCTATTACAAAAAAAAAAAATCACCACTCTACAGATCCAGAATCATTAAGGTTGGAAGAGACCTCCAAGATCATCATGTCCAACCATCTACCTATCACTACTAAACCATGTCCCTATGTACCACATCTATACATTTCTTAAACACCTGCAGGGATTGTGACTACACCACTTCACTGAGCAGCCTCTTCCAATGCCTAACAACCCTTTCAGTGAAGAATTCTTTCCTAACATCCAATTTAAACCTGCCCTGGTGCAACTTTAGGCCATTTCCTCTTGTCCTCTCACTGGTAACCTGGGAGAAGAGACTTACGCCCCATCTCACTCTGACCTCCTTTCAGGTAGTTGTAAAGAGACATAAGGTATCCTCTGAACCTCCTCTTCCTCAGACTAAACAACTCCAGTTCTCTCAGCTGCTCCTCATATAACTTATTCTCCAGACCCCTCACTAGCCTGATTGTTCTGCAATATCTTAACTCAAGCAGACACTAGGAATTTGGGCAGAATCTCTCTCCTCAGCATTTGTCTTAGTCCCTACATCTGTACATATAGCCTATAGCTTTTGCCATGTGTAATTCAGCAAGAAAGCTCCTGCTACACTGTGTGATAAATCCTTTCTTTAAAGACTCATATATAGCAAAGTTATCTTCTATTCTAGCTGCTCTTCTCTCTTCTTCTCAGTGATGCTGTTCTGAATATTGCTGGCCAAGTTCCCCCTTTTGAAATGAGGGTTGGATGCAGGATCCAACACACCAGCCAAGAGGGTTCCTTTCCCCTCCTACACCATTTGGGTCCCCATCTTAGATTCTGTGAGATTGAGATGCTCAGGCAAAAGATGACAACAGGGGAACTCTTATCTACCCATTCCTGAGAAAATTAGTGAGCTTTTTCTTTTTCCATTTGGACAAGGTCTGTACAATTATTTATGTGTCCATCATGTCAAGATTCAATTTTTCTAAGAATTTCTACTTTTGAGGGCAGTAAATGTTGTGTTTTACAAAGGATAATTCTGTAATTGTGATAACACCAGTAAGCTTTTGCATTTCAAGGTTAAAGTTTCACATCCTTATTTAAAGGATCCTTTTGTAGCTCTTGAGATGATACCCTAGGTGAAGATGATCTGAAGCATATAATTAGAACAAGCAGGCTTTATCTAGAACCTCAGCTTGTCAATTCTCTAAGCATGCTGCAAAACTCATCTTTTACCATTTTCTGTTTGGGTTGTGAAAGTAAATATGTTTATGGATTCTGGTTACTCCAGTAATATTTTAATTACTAACGCATAGGAGAGGCATGCTAAACTCTAGGTGAACACAGAGTAAAATAGTGGGGATATAAAAATACATTTTTATGGTATGGGCTTCTGTGCAGCACCTGGCATTTGGCCTTATTGAACTTCATGGCATTGGCCTTGGCCCAGTGATCCAGCCTATCTAGATCCCTCTGCAGAGCCTCCCTTCCCTCAAGAAGATCGACACTGCCACCCAGCTTGGTGTCATCTGCAAACTTACTAAGGGTGCACTCCATCCCCTATATTATCCTATATAGGAGTACATCCTGAGCCCATAACCTTCTCAGAATATGATCTCTTAACTTTCCTCTGGAATGCCGAAGTTGTTCATTTAGACACATACATATATTTGTATTTGTCTGGTTTCAAAAAGAACAGAAATCCAGCACTTCCCACTACACTGCCCAAGATCAAGACCACTTCTGCTTCTTTAAATACCAGATACACTCACCAGGTGCAGAGTACAACTATCTACTTCTATGATTCTTCGAGTTTTGTTCTTTACAACTGCTTGCAACTTTAGGAATTTTGAACTCTATGACCAAGACATCCAACCAAAAACAGCAATAGGACAAAGAAGGGAAAGCAAGTACTCCTGTCAGTAGTAAGCTCTTCCTCAGGTATCTTATGTCTTATCCTAAATGCTTAAATTAAATAGGAGGTACCTCTAAGGTCACATAGCTCTTTGGCTTTCAGAAATTTTTTGACATTGGGTAAAGATGCAAGTTATAGAGAAACACTAGGCATATATGTAGATAAAAACCTTCTGTGAATGTTCCTTCCAAAGAACAGACAGACTCTATAGTCTTCAGGCATATAGATTTAAAGAGGGAACACCAAAAAAATAGCATTTAGAACACTGAAATAATTTATTTTCTTCTATTTCACCTAGGTACTGTACAATTTGTCCAATGGCTTGGCAAACCCTTCCAGCATGACTTACACAATCTCCAAACCAGTCATACAGTTACATTAAAACCCCTACATATTTTCTTTAGAGAGGTGATAGCTGAGTTTTTGTGGGTGGACGACAACTGAGCACACGTTTTCCATTTGGAGTCCAGGAAAGACACATCATATTTTATCCAATTTTATTCATGACAGCTACAGTATATTAAAACTTTGATTCTTAATTCTTATTTTGATGCTGGCTTTAAAAGAAAATCTATTTAGAAAAGTAAATGCAACTGCAACATCAGTTTCTGCTATTATCACCTTTCAACTACTTCTGTTCAGTTCACAAATATCTTTCAGTCCCTGAGCTCTAACAGCATGATGGGCATTTTCTGCTTACACATCATTATCAAATAAAAAAAGATTCTACAGTGTACCTTTTTGTCACAGCAGGTTAAATTATATTCTCAGTCACACTGCACAACTCAACTATTCATATTACCCAGGAATATATGCCCTTTGTTCTGGAAAAGCTGCCTTAAAACAGTGATAGGAATAAAATCTATTTTACATGTATTTTGTAACTAAAGCATTAGATATAATTAACTATCTATGACAATAAAATCTGTTAAAAGAACACCATTTACAAAGTCAACTTGCAGAGGGGGAAAAAGCATTTAATATCATAAATTTCAGATAATCATTATTATTGACTACCTTTTTATTAAAAAAGCCAAACACAACCTCAAGTGTTAATTGATGGTGATGGATGAGACTTTGTTCAAGAAACTAGGTGAACACACAGAAAACTACCACTATGGGATAAAGTAATATATGAAATAAACATTACATATTTATTGTGCTGGTTTATGAAGTACAGTAAAAAAATAAGTACCCTTAAAGCCCAACATTTTGCTGACTACTTTCTGGTATGCATCAGTGTAAGCCTACAAGTTTTTTTGTTTCCCTATTTATGCTCAATCCATGCAGCAACAAAGGTGTGAAGGAAAGGACAAGCAAGTGCAGGTTTCTTGTGTGCTTTTGCAGCTGCATGCTTTGCAGAATACATCTCACAACCCATAAGGAAGTTCATGTCTTCCTTAAAAGATGAAGCAATTGTTCACTTTACCCTGAGTGACCTCTGCTGGTAAAAATGATTTATAGGCACACAGCTTAAAACTCCACTAAAAGCACATTTGTGGTTAAGTTATGGACATACAGAGCAGCATAGTCACACTCATTTCTTTATATCAGGTAGACTTATACATAAAATTAAGATGTTTGCGTGCTCAGATAGTTAGTGTACAAGAAGCATTGACTAAATTTGTTAAGGCATTCAGTTTATCTTTCTCCAAGAGTCTTTTAGAGAGTTATCCAGCTAGAAATTGGTTTAGAGGCAGCATATTTGAATTAGCAGCTACTGAATATGCCATATACAGTAGAACTGACATATGAAGAATAAGCCTGGAGTTTATTTTTGCATCTAGGTCTGGGGTAATACTGTGGTACAGAATAGTTGCTTTAGTTCATATTTCAGGAAGACACATTTAAATCTGGAATATACAAAATCCGCTTTTGTATATTGTGTGAGGGTTTATTAGAGTTCAAGAATTTATTAGATCAGTTTATATCTGACCATTATTTTTAGCAAAGAGAAGTCAGAGTTATCTCTGGTTTCACTTAACCTTCATGGAGTATAACTAAAATTTACTTACTTTGCAATATATCAGAATGTTACCATGAAAGGTTTCTGTTCAATACATGTCTCTAATTTAAAGTGTTTAAAAAGATGAGATTGATTATTATAATCCAGAAAAACAGAAGATAACTAAATTATATTCATTTATAGTATGATGCTTGCATTATAAGAATATTCACAATCTTGCTAGATTCTTTCTGTGGTAAGAAAACACACCAAAGTACTAATTAAGAACAGGTACTCAAAGAGCCACCAGTTTGGGTATCTATCAGGAAATATTTCTGAGATAGCATGAAAAACACCTTTACAGAAGCAAAAGACAGTTCACGTTTTTGATTCTGGAACTGGTAGTTAAACTGAGGTCTTCACAAAAATGTCACAGTTGATGCACTCTGAAGAGCTTTGACCAAGAAAATTATTACAATTGGTGACTGCTGATCACAGCAATATTCCATCTTATTTAACAATGTCCACGGGAAAAAAAGAGAAACATATGTCTCTACTTCAGCAAATACTGAAATCTATTTATATGCAAATAAGCTATCCATTATTAGTATGAGAAGAGATGTAGGCATAAAGGAAGAAATATATTATCACTAGAAACCTTTAATGAAATCTATTTCAAAACATAACATTTTACAAGAGCCCTCACTCATGTAATATTTGTTCAAGCCTAGTAGAGGATTGGCAAGTTCTGTACTTAGATGAGAACTGATACCACATTATTTCCCATGCCAATTTGTTATATAAAATGCATTTATCCTTCCTTAGGAACAACTTGATAATTGTAAATCTACTATTTCCTCATAAAGAAGTGTGTTCTCATGCTACAGTGCAATTTTATGCTCATTTTCCTACTGGCAATTTTAAATTATTTCCAGTTTTGGTTGAATTATTAACATAACATGTAAAAATACCAAGACTGTATATTTTTGTTCTAGGAATACATATCTTCAAAGAATAAGACAACCTCTGAGAAAACTTGATTTCATGGCTGAAAATTTAGATCCAATGCCTTCTTTTTGTTTAAAAAAGCCAACCAAACAAAACATTTCAAAACCCTTCCCACCTATAAATAAGATGTCAATAGCCTAAAATCTGTTTCACTGAAATAAAAATTGTTAAATAACTCAATTGTAACATTCAGTGAATATCACAAAGTAAAGCAGGAAATAATTGAATGCCAACATTTAGTGCATGGAATAGCTGAAGGCAAGCTCAGATGTCCAAATTTTAAATACCAGCTCTTCTCACTCCTCCAAGCCCATGATTATTTTCCTTCCCAGAAGATGAGCTCATGTAAACAATACTCAAGGGGAGACAGGCACAGAAAGTTTAACACTGCACTGTGATATCTTTGGAAAGACAAATTAAAATACCTTTTTTAATTCCAGATTTTCAGCCAACTACCCCATAAGTTTTAAAAAAATATATATATATAAGTTGAAAAAAAAAATTATCCTTTCTGTGGAATCCTGTTGAGTACCATGATAACCTTTCAGCAAAACCCAAAAACTCTCCCCTTGCCCGTGAAGACAGAGGCAAAATAGTTATTGAGTACCTCAGCGTTCTCTGCATCTTGGGTGACCAGCTCTCCCATTTCCTTCTGGAATGGGCCTGTGTTTTCCCTAGTCTTCCTCTTATCATTGACATACCTATAGAAATTTTTCTTGTTGTCCATAACCCCCCTTGCCAGATCCAATTCTCTCAGTGCTTTGGCTTTCCTAACCTGATCCCTTGCTTCTCTGACTACTTCTCTGTACTTCTCCCAGATCATCTGTCCTTGCTTCCATTTCTGTAAGCTTTGTTTTTACCCCTAAGTGTGTCCATGAGTTCCTTGCTCATCCATGCAGGGCACCTGGCACTTCTGCCTGCCTTCCTCTTCATTGGGACACACTGGTCCTGGGCTTGCATAGGTGATCCTTGAAAAAGGACCAGCTTTCCTGGGCTTCTTTCCTAGTCATGGTTTTGTCCCATTCTGCCTTACTAAGCAGATCTTTGAGGAGACTAAAGTCTGTCCTTTTAAAATCAAGTGCCATGAGCTTTCTTCACATTTTTCTCACTGCCCCAAGAATTTTGAAGTCTACAGTGTCATGGTCACTGCAGCCTAGTCTCCCATTAAGTTTTACATTGTTCATGAGCCCATCTCTGTTGGTGAGTACAAGGACTAGCAAAACTCCCTTTCTGGTTGGTTCCTCTACCATTTGGAGGAGAAAGTTGTCATCAATGCACTCCAGGAACTTCTTGAAATGCTGGTGTTTTGCTGTATTGTCCCTCTAGCAGATGTCAGGGTGGTTGAAGCCCCCCATAAGGACCATGGCTTGTGATCATGAAGCAGCTTTTATCTCTATAAAGAGAGCCTCATCCACTCAGTCATCCTGGCTACATGGCCTGTAGCAGACCCCTACGATGATATCGCTTGCCCCTAACTTTCCTTTAATTCTAACCCATAGGGTCTCTGTCAATTTCTCATCCATCCCCAGGTGAAACTCCATGAACTCCAGCTGGACACTGATGTAGAGGGTGACACCCCCTCCTCTTTTGCCCTTCCTTAGTAGTTTGTACCCAGCCATTCCCGCACTCCAGTCATCTCTGATCCTCTCCCTCCTCTTTCAGAGAGCAAGTGAGGAACAGGAAACATCAATGATTAGTGTTGGGAAATGGGGAACAAAAAGGTCACCCTTCAGCTTCAGCACCTCTTACCAAAGATGGCTGCACCTTGGCCCCTCAGCCACTGAAACCATTGCAGACCACAGCCACCACTGTATCTGCACAGCTAATGTGGGATATAATAATTAAGGACCATCTGCTCAAACACTTAGAGATAATGATTGATAATGAGTAAGAGCTAGCCATTAACACAGATTGTGCTGTTAATGAATGTCTGTCAAGCAAAGGGTTGCTCTGAAGTTTGAAACTGGCCTGATTCATCCATCTTCCACACACACTCACTGCAGTGACCTCGCACTCAGCTTGCACATCGATACACACTTGTTCAGTTGCAACAGTGCATTCAGATATGGGGAACAATACCTGCCAAATGAATTACTGAAAATTACCACACTGCAGCTAGAATACCAGAATGTCAATGTCAGCAAGAGCATTGCCAGCAGGTTAAGAGACATGATGCCACTCCTCTTCTCAGCCCTAGTGAAGCCTCACCCAGAGCACTGTGTTCAGTTCTGGGCTTCTCAGTGCAAGAGAGAAACAGAACTCTTGAAGTGAGTCCAGCAGAGAGTTAAGGGTGGTGAGGTATCTGGAGTATGTCCCTTATGAGGAAAGGCTGAGGGAACTGGGCTTGTTTGGCCTGGAGAAGAGGAGGCTGAGAGGGGACCTTATCAATGTATATAAGTATCTGAAGGGAGAGTGTCAAAAGGATGAAGCCAGTATCTTTAGTGGCACCAAGCAATAGGATGCAAGGCAAGGAACACTAACTGGAACACAGGAAATTCCACCTAAACCTGTGGGAAACTTCTTTTCTCTGAGGGTGACTGAGCACTGGAACAGGCTGCCCAGAGAGTTTGTAGAGTCTCCTTCTCTGAAGATATTCAAATACTACCTGGACATAATCCTGAGTAATGTGCTCTAGGGGACCCTGCTAGAGCAGGGAGGTTGGACTAAATACCCTCTGGAGGTCCCTTGTAATCCCAGTCTGGGATTCTTTTATTTCTGTGAAATTATAAAAAGGGCCTTTTTTTATTACAAGCAACACAAAAAAATCTTCAATTTCATCATCTTATTTAAACATATATTTTCTTTTATTCCAATCCTTCACTTTCTAACTAAAATTGATTTTTAAACAGATTTATTGTTACTGAGCTTCTTCTGGATCTTGCTGAATTAGTAATTCCAGACATAATCTTATCCTGAATTATAGATTAGCTCTAGCAAAGGACAACCAGCTCAGTAGCTGCTGTATGACTGTGTTTTAAGGACTTTAAGAAACATGGTTTCACTGTCAAATTTTGTAATTTATGAATTCATAGTGACACCTTAAGAAGGGGCATTTGCCAATAATGCTTTCTGTCAATTTTTGAACTATCTCTACCTCTGCTGCCAGTATCAGTGGTACAAAAAGAAATGGGTATAATAAATCAAAATTACATCAGTAAGAAGCAATTATAGCATATTTAACTCATAACACTCATACCACTCAAGTCAATCTCTAAAATTATGTCTTAATTTCCATTCAAGTGATTTAAAAAAAAAAAAACCAAAACCTAAAGATTCCCCCAATGCATCTCTTCTTTGACCTTATAATTTATCAAATTATCCCATATCCCCTCAAAACCTTGTGACTACAGTGACACTATTAGAAAGACCAGAGCTATTTAACTTGATACTGTTGAAGTCTGCCAACAGTAGCATTCATAACAGTACTAAAAGGATGTCTTTTTGAAAGACTGTGGTCTCTTCATGCCTTGAACTAATGCCATACCTCCCCTTTGCTTAGAGCCTCCAAGCTACTCAATACTGATTACTTTCTCAACACTAATTTTCAGCTCTACATAGAAGATGAAAAGGGGGTAACAAAAGCAGTTCCGAATATTTTAGTCCTTCTAGATAAGGACTTGAGATTCACACTGACATATGTCAGGACTACAGCTTTATATCTTAGCATGTAATACAGAAATGTCTATTCCAAGTTTTGTCAAAATAGGAAAAGTTAGTACATTACCCAGAGCTCCTGATATTAATACAATTGTATTCATTAAGACTTTCAATGGACTATCTAGGCAGAAAAAATGCACTTCATAAGCTCCATTTCCTAGATAAAATGACGATCTGGAACAAAACATTATGATAAAATGCCAATGTACCTGTGTATGAGTATTTTATTAGATTTTTATGGAATCAATATAGTATACAAGTATGATAAAGTACTTATATACCTTCTTTTCTGAAACAGAGTGTATAAAAATATAGGTTCATCCTGGATTTAATACACCTACTACAACCAAAGTTATGTTCACTTCAATTACACCAGGTTAGAAAATGGCTCTCATGTCACAGGACATCTGAATGAATTATTTAACTAACTAGCAGTCAGCTTAAAAATAAATGTGTATAACCCATACTTCAGACACTTAAATGCCTCTGAAATTACAAAATGTCCTGGAATGTGGTTACTTGGATTACCTGCAGCATAAAATAACCAGTTCAAAAGTGAATGAAAGTACAATAATATTTCCTATATGATTATCACACAGAACTGGCACTACTGAATACATTCTTTTTAAACTATGGAACCAAATTATACAACCATTTCATATCAAATTCAAGATTATCAACAGACACTACATCACACAGCACTGACACATACTGACAGTGAGAGCTGCATTGCTTTCCTCATGTATCTTAAATTCATAGTCATAGATGAAGATGGAGAAAGGCTGCTAACTATCTCCTTTCCTGAGAAGCAGTCTGTCAGAGCTTGAGTTTGGCATGTGTACCAAAACAGTAAATTTGTTTCAAACTTGTGTGGCTAGACTGCTCCAACACTTCAGAAAACATTGTATGTTTCATCTGTTCACTGTGTGTAAATACACAGTCCCTTAGGCCAAACATTATTCTTCCAGAGCTGTAACTTCTCAAATTGCAGTAATCCTGCCAGATCTCCTCAGCCTTTTCTATTCCAGTTATACAATCACCTTTCCTCAATGACATATTTAATACTAGTGTCTACAGACCCAAAAACACAGGTCAACTAGAAGCAGCCTTCTTTCCACTCACACTGACAATTTTTTACCCAGTTTGTCATCACTTGGGNGGTTGCCCAGGGAGGTGGTTGAGTTGCCATCCCTGGAGGTGGTCCAGGTGAGGCTTGCCAGGGCTCTGGGCAAGCTGATCTAGTTGGGGATGTCCCTGGCCACTGCAGGGGGGTTGGACTAGATGAGCTCCAGAGGTCCCTTCCAACCCTAACCATTCTATGATTCTATGATTCCTTCATTCAACAGATGCACGTGAAATGCAGGCCCAGTAAAGAAGCATTAATTAACATGGCTCCATTAATTAAGCATTTCTGAATGAAGCAATGCACCACCTTTTCCTATATCACATAGAAGGAATAATGCCTTTCAGATCACTTTCACTGACAATTTCTCTTTTTTGTAAAAGCACAAGCATTTAATCAAAATTTCATCAGTTACTTGTAATTTCACAAACAACTCTCAGAAAAAAGTATTTCTTTTAAACATCAATTGACAACTTGCAGATTAAAATTTTACTGTAATAGAGCTTTTACTACAGCACAGTTGTTAGCATGCATGCTGATTTAAGAATGGTACTTCAGAAAAGTACTAAAGGTTCCTGACTTTTAAAGTGTATCAGTATAAGCCTACACAACCTGTATGAAATACTAAACAATTCCTGCATAATTCTGGCCACTGTCAACTTCTCAGATTAGCAACAGATATTTAGTTACTTCAGAGTGGAAATTAGGATCTTATAAGGGCAATCAGTAACTCCACTAGAAAGACATATCAGGTAAAGCTACCTGAAAAACAACAAAGATTTAGTAGTTTATCAGACTTCCTGCAGAATACAGTGTTCATGACTGAAATATATATGCTATTGCCTTATAAACTTAACCAGTCATATTTTATCTTTATTAGAAATGGTACAATGTGAATTGTCTTGCACATAAATTAAGCATACATTTTTCTCTCTTTGATTAGCCTAATTTAGTAAGAAAAAACATAACTCGGAAAAAGTATGGCAACAACTTAATTTTGGGGAGGGTGTTTTAATCATTGTCTGACTGAAAGTTATTCACTGATGCAATTTTTTTTCCAAATTAAATACGAATTATCTTTCATAGATGCTCATCATTTTGGTTTACTTCTACACCCTTCTGAAAGAAACTTACTTAACTGATAACAAATCTATTATCAATCTTATTCAAAAGAAGAACAGAGCTCTATAGGGGAGAGAAAATGTGCTTTTTATTTTGCCATTCCATGGGATCAGCTAGGAGTACACCACCAAAGCAGCAAAAATAACCTTTTTGATGAAGAATGGTCTTTTTATTCTTATTGTTGTAAATAGCATTGCTAACCAACAAAAAGGAAAATATATCAGAAGTCTTCCATGCGTAACACTTACAAGTTTGGAGAATATTGTTCCCTAATTCATTTTTCCTTTTCTTCCTTTCATAAAGAAAAGACTTCTTCAAAACATGCTTTTGTAAGTACAAAGTCATGCTTTTCAAGAGCTCAGAGGCTGCTCTGAACTTCCTGATGTTAGATTAAAAGATGTTTTTCAAAAAGAAATAAATTGGCATTGCAATGTTACATCAGTATGTAATAAATGTTTGTGTAATGGGAAAAACAAAAAAGAAAAACTCTCATCCTTCTTCCACTGGAATAAAAACTGTGTAGCACTGTTTAAAGAGAACAATCACCCCATGTATTTTAATTATACAGAATTTGTGGGGGGAAAAAAAAACATGGGACTAAGAACACTATTTAAAAGCTAAATTCATGTTAGAAACAAAACCAAAGAATGATTAAATGCTCCTGAAGTATTACAAAATAGTACTGCATTGTCATGGGATTGGTGTTAAAAGACTTAATATTGTGAACAGCTGGAAAATTACTTAAGTATCGATGTTTTATTGTCATTTCTCTAAATGCAATTACAAGAAATTCAAGGTACAAATACATAATCCAACTGCATAGCAAACACACACAAAAAAAAAACCATTTGGATACTTACAATACTACTTAGGAAAAAAATTAGAGGTTTCTCATATAGACTAGGAATTCCCAAAGAAGAGTTCTAAACTCAGCATGGACTTTAAGGTGTCTGATTTTACAGCAGCAGGTATTCAGCACTCATTTGGCTATTCATGTGAATTAAAACTAGATCCAAAACAACTACAAAATATTTTAAGTGATATTCATTCAGTAGTTGACCATTAAGATGATAAAATGTATTTGAGGTCTTTCAAGAAATTACAACCAAAATTATTTCCAGATGTAGTTGAATGCAAAAGGAGACCAAGAAAACATTTGATGGTTTGAAAAGAAATCATCAGTGCTGAGCTGTAACAGGAAGGGAATCTCTTACAACTCTAAGGTATGTTGTACAAGGGAAGGGGAAAAACCTGCCACAGAAATATCCCTACATAAGCTACAACCATATTTATATTGATTTTTACTTCTCTTAGGGATGACAAGAAGTACATGTGTCCATTTGGTCATCTCTAGCAATGGAGAGCTAGACATTTTTACTTTCCCAAATCTTCCCATTTTCCTATGAAAGGTCAAATAGATTGTCACATTAGAGTCTGCTACTTCAGAAACAAAACTCATACAGTGGAGAAGATGTATGTAGAGAAAGCACTATACATTTGTAGTACTCTAAATACAGCTATTACTCAAACCTCACCAACCTTCTGCCCAAGTTCTAAGTCATCACAGTGATACAGCATTTACTCACACTTGCAAAGAGCAAAGCACAGTGCTTCTATATTATTTTGATATTTCCATTCTGACATAGGTTCACTTCAATTTTTATTCAGTAAGATCCTGCACTTGAAGTATGAGTCCTGCTATGAAAAGAAGCAATGAGGTGGAAAACTGTCTTTTGAACTTTTTCTCTCACCGTTAAGAAAGTCATGGTACGTTTCAAACAAATAGAAATTGTTACATTCTCTGAAAGCATGTAGCCTGGAATGAATTTAATTTAATCCTTACAAAATAACTTGAGTGGAAAACACTGTTCAGAAAGCAATACTGTACAAAGAATTTCATTTACAAACAAATAAAATGACTTATTGGACAACTGTAATCTCTCCTCATACTCTACTGTGATATTATGATTTTATATAGTGCCATTTTCTCTCCTTGTAGTGAATACAATTTCAGTGTTGTCAAAAATTATTTAGATTGACTTGAAATACATATAGTCCCTTGACAAGTACTTTACATGCTATTAAATAAACCCAAGTTTTGAGTTTGCCTGGTTGCTTTAGTGGGGGCAATGCTCATCTTACCATGAAGTAAACAGAGTCCAGAATAATGAACAACAGCAACTAATACAGACTTACTGACTCACATATAAGGCAACAGAAGAGCAAAAATTACCTGATCCCAGGAGCTTATTTCGTTATTGGTTTAGTTCCCATTCAATATTATGTCAAAATTTATTACTGCATTCAAAAGCAACTAAAAATTTTGGCCAAAACATGGCCCTTAGCTAAAGGCTGCAAGGCAGAGTAGCCCTCTGAAATACAGGGGTAACTCTATGCATCAGGATGACTTGAGGTCCACTGGCTTTCCAGTATCTCCATCCAGTTTTTAATTACATTGTGTTGAAAACCTTGCTCCATACTTAGGCAAATGAGAGGATTTTAACAAAATCTATATCATGAAATCCACTTTTGCAATTCCTTCCTTAAAAACCAAACACACAAATGAATGTTAGACCTCACTGGTAACTCACTCCCCCTCCTCCCCTCAACAAGCAACTAGTTGATGATATCCCTTTCAGAATTTAAGAGTGGGAAATGGAGAACATAAAATGAAGAAATCTATTTCTGCAAATAATAAAACAGTCTTAGTTATAAGCTACAGGCATACTCCAAGAGCCAGATAGAGTTGTTGAAGAGCTTCTTGACTCTTTTAGTAGTTCTAACAGATCTTTTCTTCCAGCATTAGAAAGACAAGTAATACTTGGATTTAGATAGGTGCAATCCAGTAGCCACCTGGAAACATATTCTATATTACACAGCTATGCCCTGACCATCGTGTTACCAATGGAAAACACACTACAGCAACATAACCAATTAAAAATAAATAAATAAATAGTCTCAAAACACAAACAACCCCCAAACAAACAAACTCCAAGCCCCAACTTTCCCCTCTCTCCACCACCAAAAGCCCCAGACCTCAGCAAATCTTGGTGGTCCACACTTAATCTGAATTATATACACACAGCATCAACCAAAACCAGATTTTTCATGTGTACACATAAACAAGCACACCAGCGAGTCACCATTTGCTACAAAAGACAATTCTGATGTTGAGGCAAAGAAAAATAATGTCACAGGCTCCTGAGTTTCTCTCAAGAGTTAGGGCTGGGCTGACCACTAATCCAGTGAGAAGATGTTGTCTGTTATCGCCTTTTCCCCAACTCCAGGAAGGAAAAAGGCAATTAATAGAGAGATACTTGTGGGTTGTAAATAAAAATAATAATAATAAATTAAAATATATATATACAAGCATATAAGAAAACCAATAACACACCCAAACCCACCTATATGGCTGCTACATCACTGGCATCACTGATAATGCACAGAAGGACTCAGCAGAAGATGGGAATCAGACTCACGAGGCTGGATCCTGGAACTGGGTTCAGAAAACTCTTGAACTGAGATCAAAGGCAGAAGAGACAGGGTCCTGCCACAGCAGAGCTGGACTTCTGATCCTCACAAGAAGAGTTACCAGCCCACAACCTCAGATGGCTCAGGTGCCCAAACCTCTCCTTTTTGTATTTGCTGTNAATAACACACCCAAACCCACCTATATGGCTGCTACATCACTGGCATCACTGATAATGCACAGAAGGACTCAGCAGAAGATGGGAATCAGACTCACGAGGCTGGATCCTGGAACTGGGTTCAGAAAACTCTTGGACTGAGATCAAAGGCAGAACAGACAGGGTCCTGCCACAGCAGAGCTGGACTTCTGATCCTCACAAGAAGAGTTACCAGCCCACAACCTCAGATTGCTCAGGTGCCCAAACCTCTCCTTTTTGTATTTGCTGTTAATTAGGTGCTAAATAGCTTAATCATGCACCTGCCTTGCTTGAGTCTCAGGCTTTATGTAAGAGAGCCCCAAGGCTCAAGGTTGATGGGGGAGTTTCAGAACTGACCCTCAGTTTTATACTGAATATGACATATATGGAATACCTTCTTGGTCAGTTTAGGGTCATAACTCAAACCAGGACAGTTTCCAATTGTAAAACCATAAAGATTCAAGCTTTTCTTTTAGCAGCTTCAGGTAATGACTTAGGAGCCCAATAGAAGGAAAAAAAAAAAAGTCATTTACAATAGATGCTACAGCTGAGAACAGATGAGAGTTTGTTTGAGATTTTTCCAGCTTTATATTCTCTTTCTCCCCCAGGCACAGTCTGAAAATCACTTGGCCCCTGGTGCAATAACTGTGCCGATAGCAGAGGAGCATTAAACTCATTGCCCATGGTAAAGTGTGGGGAGTGATACCCATGTTCCTAGAATCCTTGGATAGACAGGATGTGCTCATTAGCCTTCTGGCAGTCATCCTAGGAGAAGGACAACTCTGATTCCAAACCCGGGCAGATGGAGCTCGTTTAGCCCTGTAAGGCCTTCCAGCTAAGAGGTTAAACCTCTGTCCTAAGGACCTCACTGCCAGCGTCCAAGCTTGCTAGGCCCTGGCAGATGAACCTTAGGACTAAAGGGTGGGTCCAGCTCTGTGCATGCTGTGTCTCACCTAAAAAAATCCATAGCACAGGCTCGAGGGTGCTATCTGCTATCCTCTTTTTATCAGCGTGCTTGGAAAAGGCGCTGATGAGGAGCGTGGATGGAGCCCTCCCTGGATCTTCGTTCGCGAAGCCTAGCCATGATGATTCTCTTTCTCCCACCACTGGCCAATGGATTGCACAGCCTAACAAGATCCAAATATAAGGTTAGTTAAAACTAATTTGAAAAGATGATCCTTTGTTAATCTCATGTGCAAAACATTCCAGACACATCATCAGATAACTCCAGATAAGTACATCCTTACATTAGTTCAGTGCTTAAAATTTAACATGAACTCATGTGTTCTTCTGCACCTAAGTCAGAAATGTCACAAAGTAAGCACTAACAGAGTTCCAAACCACCAGACGGTCCACATGTCAATAGAAATGGATTTCAACAAAGGAATATATGATAACCCAACTAACAAATGTCTGGAGACCTCCAAATCCTAGAAGCCTAGAGAAAAATGCAATGTTGAGATTGAGGGCTTGTTTCAAAATGTCAAATCCACTACAGAGATCCCCAGAGACTAATCCTGTACTCACAGAAAACTCAGAAATGGAGAAATTTGGGGAATTGTCTGCCACAAACATAGACATGAGAGAATTGTCTCATATAAATTCAGTGAATTTTATATGCATGCCTCCTTAAGGGAACCAAAAAAAAAAAGGAAAGAACTTGAGTAACTGAATGCAGCACAATTTTAAATGTGCATTCAGATGTTGAATAACATTGTTAAAACCAAGGACTCAGAAATACAATTATAAAAAAATAAGATTATGCAGGGTCACAAGCGTCCAGCTTTATAGTTTGGAGCAACTTTCACCATGAAAGCTATTCCTCCAATTGCACCACTTGTAGGAATGCCTGCAGGTGACAGTGTAGCACTAGAGATACCAGGACAAAACACATCTTCCTATCTTAAGGTCTACAATGCCCATATCCCCTTTCTAAGACCTTTTACATCAATTATGAAAATACTAACCTCCAGCAATGCTTATTTCACTTACAGTAGCTACACTTACCAAGCTTTGAACACAGATTAGCAAGAATTAGGATGAAAATTTAAACCCTTCACTATCAAGTGGTGCCAAGTATTTCTAACAATGGAAAACTTGGTTTAAAAGTAAAGAGAAAAAAAATGTAATGAAGAAAAGCAATTATTTTGTTTAAAAGACTAACACTTTTTCATTGTAAAATAATGATAAAAATACATAATTAGGTTTTATGCCAATAAAACCAATGCCAATGACTATCCTAGTCATATATATTCTGATTCCTTGATTCATCCTCCCATTTTTATCTATTTTTAGACTCTATGGTCTATAAATTGAGAAGGCACATTTGAAAAAAAACCTGGCTTATTTATCCAAAAACGTTCCTGGTCAAGTGTTGATCAAATAATTGCTTTTGCTGAATATACTCTCTTTTAAACAATGGGAGTTGCCATTGTCCACCAAGATTCCAGATCTATAATTTCAAATTCATTAGGTGTCAAGTATTTTCAGAAACCATTGAAATTAGAAAGGTTCTGAATGAAGGTTAGAATGGTAACACTGATTTTTTACAAATGAATAAAGAATACTTGTGAAGTTTATGTTGTAAACTAACAGAGTTGTCTCAGTTCCCTTCTACAACATTTCTTAAATTTTAAAACGCCTAATTTAAAAAAAAATAAGCAAGCCAATTCATTTTTAACATGATGCCTCTAATACAGTTGCCAAAAAATGTAATATTTGGATAAGCAACACTGAGACAGAAACTTAAAATCCATGTCATCATAATCATCTAAAACTGCATCCAGGTAAGATTTCTACAATCTCTTGGCATGAATATTTTCCTGCTTAGGTTAGCTAAAAATCACTGTAAGAACACTGATTAGCAAGTTGTTAATAAAACACATTTTGAATTTTCTCTTGTTGAGGAATGTGCTGAAATAGAAAAGCAATTAAAAGTAAGTATATGCATATGTCCATTACTAATACAGGAACTTGCATACCTATATTTCACAATCACCTTGTAATATGTTGGAGAAAAAACTAATTTTTTAAGCCACTGGAGCTGGATAATATCTTTTAATAGCTGTTTTGCCCCATTACTTTTAATTTGAGGGAAGAAAAAAATTACAGTCTTTTTTCAGAATTGTATCACAAACAAACCACAGTGCAATTAAATAGCTAACGTTCAATGTACAAACCAATATTGTAAAATGTAGAATAAGCATTAGATGGGCATAGCAGCTCAAAGGAGGAAAACATGAGTTCTGTTTTCTGGAATAAATGTATTCACATCTGAAGATGCATTGGCATAGCTTACTTTCACAATATACAAAACACAACACAGTTCTTTTCATAGACAGATAGTAAGCTCACTTTTAGAAGACTAAATAACAGGGCTACACTTTAGAAATACAAGAAATATTCTGCAATTCAGGATGCAAATTAAGAAATTAAATTATTCCTTTCAATATAGACATAAGGAGATAGGTAATACACATGAGGAAATGTCTCAAGAACTTGAAAAACAGATGTGACTTCCAGTTGCTTCCCGCTTAATTTTTGTAGATTTGTAACACATTTATAAAGCATCAATAAACAACAATTGATCACACTGGGTTTACTGTTTAGGTCCCCAGATATCACTTGTATAGAGTTGACTATATATTGAGATGTGAATACAATTTTTGTTAGGAATTATCATACAGCCTAGGCTCTTCAGTGCTCATTTTCTGTTGAATTCAAACATGACAGCTATTGCAAGCTTGAATTTTTCCAACTGGAATGTCTTTTAAAATGTCTTCATGCACTCAAGGTGTCTGAAAATTCTCAAAGTTGGTAGAGAAGAACTTGTATGGCTAGGCTTTNACAAAGGACTTTGCACTAACATCTACTGCTGAAAGAAACTGTGGGTTCATCCTTGATTTCAATTATGTCAGTATTTAAGTACTGGCCAAAAAAACTTGCTCAAATTAAGGAGTTCTCAGCAGCTGAATTCTACAAGAGGCAGCTCTTGAACTGACTTCTTCCCCATCCTGCCAGATGGGAAATGAGTGCTTCTGAGAAGAAAATACTGAAAGATAACTACCTGTGGTAAAGGAGAGTGGGTGGAAATCTGAGCTTTAGAGTTTTAGCAGAATTTTTTTCACAATTAATCTCAATCCTTCAGATATGGCAATGAACCAATAGCAGTATTTTCTATCTATTTTAGCAATCTGCTGTTCTAATCTGTATCATGCACGTCTAATTGACATTTCTATTGTCCCTCTAGAAATATTGTTAGAATTATTTTCTCTCTCAGAATATTGTTTACTATCTTACTAAGGTCAGGATAAGCCATGGAAATCTTTTCCATTTCTACTTTTTAAAAATTAAAATAAAACACAAACTACAGCATTCAAATATTGATCTTTACCACATACAACAAACTAACACTGCTGATGCATTCCTGCTGCTGAATATGAGATGGGCTATAAATGCTGCAGTAATATTAATTGCAGGTAAATGCCAGTATTTTAATGCCAGGCACTGTAAGTTAGAACAATTTCCTCTTTTTTTAAACCCATTATTAATATATTAGCATATATTTTTATGTTCTTAGAAAAGACTGCCCTATTACTTTACAAACATTTGAGGAGGTATTTAAATTATACTTACTGATGAGTAAGTCTCTGAAGATTCCTCTGGATAAACAGGCCATACACATTCATGCTAGGTTGGTATTCTATAATCTGTCCCATTCTGATGTTGCTTTTAAAAGTCCTTTCAGTAGTTTCTAAAACTATCCCATTAGTCACTTGAAATTGATTGAATCAAATTAATTAACCCTCCACACACAAACCTGCTTAGTAATATCTATTCTTTAGCTTCAGTTCTGTGAAACAAGGAGTCTTAATTTCTTTTCCTAGACTTCTTAATGCTTCTCTGATGCATTTAACTTAAAGAATAAATTGTTTCCACTGACAAAGCATTAAGAAAAAATGTTTCTTACTTCAGTATAGCACAAAAACTGTAACAGATGAAATCCAATCTTTGGGCTTTATAGTGTCTTTTTATTAATCATAACTGATAGGATTATTATGGTCCAACCATATTAAAAAGCTAAACAGACAAAGAATACCTCCCAAGTACTACTACACTTCATTTCAGTCCCAAAGAAACCTACATTTCAGACAAATGTGGGGTTTATTAATTTCCTTTCATATGAATTATTTTTGGTAAGAACTACTTTTGAAAGAAATACAGAAGTATTGGATCAACCAACAGAATTAATAGAGAACTGAATCTCACATGATTTTATATTAACTGAATATAACTTTTGTTCCTTATGTGGGACTTTGCTGTTGACTACATTTCAAATGACTACATTTTCACTAGTTATGACTACCTTGGAAAACAATCTTTATGATCTAGATAGCAGTCTTACAAATAGTGCAGTTGCTAACTGAAATCTCTAAAGCATAATTAGTAGTCTCTCATCAGGGAAGTTCTTCATAAGCAATGGCCCAGAATTATCTTCAGTAGTACTCAACTCAGAATTACTCTCATCCAGATTTTAGAAACTGAAAGGTTTCATTCAAAAGGCTTTTTCAGCTCCATTCTCATAATAGCATTTCACACTGGAGCACACAGAGGGAAATTATTGCCAGAAAATGTGCCTAGCTATCATTACTAGCAGAAGAAGAGTTCAATAGCCCTTTGCAGAAGCCACAGCAGCAACTCAAGACAGCAGCCCTAAGTTTGCAATTCCATTTGCTTAGTATCAGCTGCCTGTGCAAAATTAACATTATAAACATAAACCAAAAATACCTATTTAAAATTGATATGACCAAAACTCATATATAGACCTCAGTACAGGTCTCATGTATCAACTGACCACCATGAAGTTTTAGGCTTAAGTCATGTTTTGCATTTAACAGATTTTCATTTAGCTAATGGTTTCTTCTGCTTTTTGTACCCAGCAATGGGCAAAGAGAATTTTCTACCAAATCTATGCAGTATTAAATATGTCAAAGACAGATCATGGTATAATCAGTTATGGGATAAAGTTCCCACAAATGTTGATGGGGAAAAAAATGGATCCCTAAAGATATACTCTTGTAGCTAGCAAAAAGCAAAACACCTTCAGACTTCAAGCTGCTCAGACATGCAGAGACTGTCTCCTGCCACATTCTGGTGCATCACCTTTCCCTTGCTGATTTCCCCTTAGATTCTTTTCTCATATAAGCAGAGCCTGTTTACCCAGTACTATTTATAAGTAATGTGATGTTTCTTAGTGAGACTTTCGTCTTCATGTAAGATTTATTTGCTTAAAAGCAAGTTTACTTCCTTAAATAGACGTATTTTATCCTTAAAATGAAGGCTACCTACCAGAAAGAGAGAAAAAACACAGCATTCAGAAGAAAGCAGTAACTTTCTAGCCACTTAAACAGGCAACTTTTTATGGGCTTTTGAATATGAGCAGAAAGTGTCAGCTGCTTACAATATTAAAAGTTACTGTTCGAGGGTTCAGGGTTCCCTCAGGGACATGGCCACAGAATAATTTGTGTACTGTAATGAATGCAGATCCAATCCAACATATCCAAGTGGGATCCAACCCAGAAGCAGCAAAGACAACTAGAGTTTTGCTTGTTGGTAGCAGCAGCAGTAAAGGCAGCAGCAGAAACAGCACTGAGCTGCAGCTTTAAACAAAACAAAGCCTAAGTACAGCAGAACTGCCCTGAACTAGCAGAAGCAGCAGCTGTCTTTTGATACATTGCTTTTTTTTTTTTTTCCATGTCCTTGCCTTTCAAATAATGTCAGACAAGATATTTTCCCCTTTTCCCAAGGGCAGCTGTAGCATTAGTCATCCAGGGACAACTCAAGACCAGCCTAAGAGAAGAATAACAAAGCATACTTATCAATCACACTATCACTGCAGAGTATGTAAGAGGAATAAAGAGGATCCCCTAAATAAGAGCAAAAGAAAAAAAAACAAAACAAAACAGAAAACAACCAACCACACCACAAATCATAACCACAAAACCCTCCACATAATAGCTACACTGAAAAAAGTAGTGACTTCTGTAAGCAGGGCAAGAGCAAGGGATACCAAAACCTTGGTGTGCTCAGAGTGTAAGTTACCTTTTTCACGTATAAAAAAAATAATTTATCATCTTACGCTTTTTTCTCATATCACAGATTTAAATAGAATTAGCAGATCTTGCAGCAATTTAACATTTAAAACTTGCAGCAAAGAAGTTCAGATTTGCCGACCCTGTTATTTCTGCAGAACATTTGGAAAAGAAAAATGCTGTAGATTTAGAAATGCACATACTGCATGCTGAAAAGCTGCATGACATTGCACAGTACATTCTGGAAATCAATTTTTAATACCTAAAAATAGACTACATGCAGTTATGCCAAGACACTGCCATGCTAATGGCTCTAAAAGTGTTTCATGAAGAAGCAGAAAAGCAGGAAACAGTTACATACTTAACATGAAATGAAGATGCAGTGAGTATAGAACATATGCACAAGCTTCAAATGAAAAGTTTCCACCTATATATAACTAATTATTTGTTTAAAATACATATCTGATACATTGTTTTTAAAACATCTCTGTAATTTACATTCACTCTGTCATCGTGTTTGATCTGTATTGTTTTCATTGATACAAATTAACCTTGTATATTTTAGATGTTCTCCTATAATTTAATTTTCAAATGATAGTGTAGTTTAAGAGGTGCCATCTTAACAGCCACTGATCTCTAAAGAATGGGATAACATGGCAAAGCTTATTAAAAATATATTATTTCATTGCAAAAATTTACCCTATGATGTTCTTTCACTCACTTTAACAAAACCACCATAATTTTGGCTATATTTCCCATAATTTCCCCCTATACCCACAAATTCTTGTGCATTTCTTAACATCTCTCTGTCTAATTGGAAGCCACACATTCTTATTTTGCTCATCACTTCATTTCTCTCCATAATGACATCTTTCTTAGATGACTCTTAGAGTCATACCACCTATATGATTCATGGCTTTTGTGTGAATCATTAAAACCAGAGAATACCAACCTAGCAGTAGACTTGGCAAGGTGGCTAGAATAAAGTATTTTTTATCAAGACTGTACTCTTACAGCAATGAAGGCTAACTGTACATTCAGCTGCACCAGAAAAGGGACAGATTTTCAGAACCTAACATAGTTGTGTAACTCTAACTGTGAAGGCAGCTCTGCTTTGGATCAGAGCTGGAATAGATGACTTTAGGAGGTCCATTCCAATTTAAACTTCTCTATGATATTGTGATTTTCAAAATACTTTTTAAAATGTGAGTTTAGTTCTTTCTACAAGGTTTTGTGGAGAGTCTTTACTCCTTTAAGCATTTGCTCCTTCGTGCCTTGGAATACCCTTAAACTCGTCTCGGCTCCTTCATGCCTTGGAATACCTTTAAACTCTTCTCAGCTCCTTCATGCCTTGGAATACCTTTAAACTCTTCTCAGCTCCTTCATGCCTTGGAATACCCTTAAACTCTTCTCACCTTTACTAACTATGATGTAAAAGGAAGAATATAGCAGCTGAGAATCTGTAGAGTAATGTGAGTGAAGCTCTGCTCCATCAAATATCTGCCAACACTGATGGTCAATAACAACCCTTCCTCAGCACCATTTAGTTTCACATAAAAGGGACAGTCAGCCACATATTTTTGTCCTTCAAGCCAGTAACAAGTGAAAGCAGTTGATGCAGAATTCAAGAATCTAGGGGAAAATGTTTTCCAGATCTCTAAACAACTTGTAAGACTCAGTATAACAACTTATGATCTGAAAATTATGGTGATTTCAGTAATACCATAGAGACAAAGCACAATGCTTTCACAGCCTGAAAGCATATGCTAGATATTCGTGCTAAGTAAATATTACTGCCTTGCCATTTCCATAATACAGGAAAATTCAAGATTTTTAAGCAGATTGTTGACATTGCAGCTATTTTCAAAGTTCTAATGCACTTTAAATAGCTTAAGTGGGCACAGAATTATCTTCATAAATATTAGACAATAGACTACAATAATAATCCCATTATGAATTTTCAGCTTTATTTGTCCTATTGGATTAGTTCATTCTACAATACATTGCTGGCACTTTTAACAGCCAGCAACTCTTACAATTCCTGATTACATGATTACACTCAAAAGCCTCATTATTTCAAGATGTTTTATCATCATCTGGTTGCTTTTATACTGCTTTGGGGACAACCCCACGAGCCTGTTCTTACAAGGTTAGCATCACAGTCCTTAACTACATTTTGTTTACTTACCTCAATAGGCTCCTAAATTCATAAAATTTGGAAGAGGTATAGAAAAGCCTCCTCATGCAAAAGAAACAGGTATCTTGTTTCCTTTAATCAATCTGGCCAAGTATCTTCCTTCCAATATGTAAAGATTTTTTTCCTTTTTGCTCTTAATTTGCTACTTAACTGAGTTTTAAACAATGTACAAAGAAAGAACATAGCACACTAGAGCTGTATCATTGCATGCTGTGATCTAATTAGACTTTATCAAGTAAATAGGAAAGGACTGAATCAATATTTGACTGAACAAGAGCATCTGGAGAGACAGTTCTGATAGCTTTACAGACAAGTCTGCCTTCTGAGCTGCTGTCAGTAAGCCAAACTAGTGTTAACAGTGCAGGAACATTTCTTTACTGCTTGGCTATTGATAATCCATATCCTCTCAGTCACCAGCTGGGAGACAGGAGGCACAGCGTCGGGATGAATTTCCATCTCCTCTTCCTTCACTGCAGTTCATTGCAGCAGTGGTGTTCCATGTGCAGATCCTATCCAATAAAATGCAGCTGTTGGCTGGGACTCAGCAGAGAAAAACAAAAGTATTTTCCACTGACACATGCAGCACTGCTGAGGAATGGAGTCTGAGAAGTAGATCCTTTTTCAGTTCTAGTAATGATATTTCACTGTTTTCTTTTTCATCCCTTTCTTTCCACAACCTAAGGAGTCTAACATTTCCCTGAGACAGGCCTAACAAACTTCTCTGCACAGGCATGGCTCTGGGTATAAGCCTAGAGCTCAAAATTGGAAAGTCATGGCTACCTACAGTATCTTTGACTCAAGGAACTTACAAAGTCATTTAATTGGGTTGAGTTCACATGATTTTTACCAAGCAGACTCCTACAGTTAGGACTAAAAAGCCACTCCTCTTGTTAAAAGCAGCAAGATACAGAACCTGTCCACGTGCTCATAGAGAAACCCTATAACATTCCTTCCAAATGTCAAAACACTAATCACCCTGTCCACTTCTTTCTACCCCTCGTTTTAATCCACTGTTGGGAAAAATATCAAAGCAATCTTCCTCTCTCTTCTATTGGATGGTGAATCAATATAAAAATACCTCCTACTACTTTTTACAGCCTCAGGAACAAAGCCCTGTAACTTCTCTTTTACAACTCCCTAATGAAGAATCAAATGGTAGACCCATCTAGATGCTTAATTATGGATGCAGCAATGTTTCAGAGACATTTCTAATATGAAAAGAAATTGCTGAAGTGCCACAAACAAGAGCCTTCCTTTTAAGACTTCGTACAGTTCTATGACTTGTTCTAACCCAGGCCTGGGAACAGGTTGTCCAGTGTTACCTGGAGAACACTTGGAGTTTAGGGGGTTTTTCCAAAATATGTGAAAAGTATTCAAGCACTCTGATAATCTACTGTGCAAAGAAACTAGGAATGATTAGCAGATTTAGCTCAAAATGTTATGCTTCTGAAGTATTCCCAACTACAGTGCAACAGTTCGTGTTCAGGATGGGATGCTACTGAAAACAGGGGCAGATCATCATTGCATATCAAAAGGAAATGTTGAGAATATGTAAATACATAAAACTGCAAATGCAATGTTTATGATTTCCTGCTGTTGGAGGACAGGGCCATAACCTAAGATCCATTTTCATTGAAGTATTTTTACACTAAAAGCTATGAAAAAGTAATAATAAAAAAGTTTTATTTTTCAAGATAAATATAGTTCTTACATATATGTTCCCTTTGCACATGATTTTGAATAATTTTCTTCTCTTTGGTTTTCCCTTCCACTTCTCCTAATTTATATTCTTCAATTTCACATTTTAGTACCTCAGACACAAATTATTTCAATATATTATAAAGACAAATTGTTCCATAAGCAAGAGAACTAATGATACTCTATTTCCCACAGCCTCATGTTTCATGGTTAAATTATTTGATGTCTAGTAAGTGAACACTCCAATTGAAGCTATTCCTGTAGCTAGGAAATCATAAAAACCTCTTTGCTTTGTTGAATTTTCTCTGGTAAGGAGTGAATTCATACTATATCCTTTACTAGAGCAAGGGACTGCGACTCTCTGTCTCCACTTTCTGGCTCAACATTCATGATCACAGGAGAAATGTATTTTGAGACTAACAATTTTTCTTGTGTTTAAGTTGAACAAAACATACAGAGAAAGTAGAGGAAGCGCAGAACAGACATACTATTTCTAGCAATTTTAGCACACTTTTAGCGTAAGTGTAAATTACAGATGTAAAGCTTTTATGTTAACATCTGCAGTCTCTTTTTTGCAATTGACAGTACAACTTTTTCCAGACTTACATTTCATGTTAAAATGAAATGTAATGAAATAATGAGTTAACAAACGATGGCCCTATGAAAACAGCAGCTCCTGGTTTGCTGTCCCCAGGGGATCCACTTGCCTTCAACGTCTGCACATGGCTCCACCAGGCTCTTTCTCCAACTGCCAGCTCTCCCCTATCCAGCAGTTAAGGACCAATATGCTTCCACCAGCCACCTCCACTCTCAACCAAGGAACTGCATCTCAGGGGAGAGTTGTGTGCTGCTGTAACACCTGCCTGGAGACCAGGACACGGTGAGGCACTTCCCAAGGATTGGTGAGCTGGGCAAGATGGCAGCTCTGGCGCACAGCACCGACCTGGAGGCCTTGTTGCTGAGCTTTGAGAAGCTGGACCCTGCCTCCCCTGACCTGTGGCCTGAGTAGCTGCCTGGGGTTGCCAAGTTTGCCACTTCCTTCAAAAGCCCTATTACAAATTCTCCTCCCAAGTGGATGGCTGAATTAGAAAATGATGATATTGATGCGTTAAAGGAGCTGGGGAGTCTTACTACCGCTAACCTGATGGAAAAAGTTCACAGCCTGCAGAACCTGGCTTATCAGCTGGGACTGGATGAATCTAGAGAAATGACTCAAGGGAAATTCCTGAACATCCTAGAAAAACCCCAAAAGTAGCTGCCACATCTGGAGTTTGCACAGATGGCAATACTCAGACTCTTTCTCAGGCTTTTCTCTTCACACTTCTGCTTGTCAGCACCTCAGGGTTTGGCCTGTGGATGTTCCGTTCCAATCAGTAAATAAATATTTGGCAATATCCAAAATGTGCTAAGAGTTTGCATAACTTTCTGAACCTTGTTTTTTTTCCTTCAGTGATGTCCTTCCTGACGTCCATGCAGCATCTATTTATACAAGAAAATCTAGGTGACTTTTTGGTGCCAATAACTTTCTGTATTTTGAAAGAAAAAAAGTTTTGATAAATTAAATGTTGTGAAAGAAAACTGTAAGAAACTTAAGATTTGCTAGTTTAACCAAGTTAATGTATTGCTTTATAAAGCATGTTCATATGTTGGTATGTTAAATGTTCTTGCAGCTGTAACTGTTCTATGATTCTATGATCATTTAGCAGGTTGCTAGGGCTAGGACAAAGGCTGGACTCAATGATCTTCAAGGTCTCTTCCAGCTGTAACCATTCTATGATTCTATGAAATAGCACACTCTGAATGATGAAATAATGTATTCTTTCTGACTTCTTAATAAATTTTTCACTTAGAACTAATTTTTAAAGAGTAAAATTTTAAAATATTTGAATACTGCTTACTTTTACATTGATTTCTCTTTCTTGGCATGGACTCCCCCCCAAAAAATAAAGTTTTAGCAACAGACATTGTAAGCAGGATTGTAGTTACAGGGAACCTAATAGTTGTTGTATACAGAAATGTCCTAAGGATATAACATTTAATTCTGTCAATATATTATGTTAATCTTGATTTTAATACTGAAAGTAGTTTCTAAGGTGTTTTAAACACACAGAGTCAAATTGAACTGATTTTTTCCCCAAGTACTGTAAACACAGAATAAGAGGGAAACCAATATGATTTAAAATAAGAATATAATTTAGTACAAAGAAGTTTTCCCTAAAAAAAAAAAAAGAAAAGAAAAATTAGCATAACAAAAATCCTAGTAAAATCTTCAGGATGCACACAATGGAATTATTGAAGAACTGAACTCTTTTCAAAACTTCGCAGTGTTTGAGTGCACACTATTACAATCCAACAAACAAAGAGAAGAAATTATTAATTTTCACAGAATACTGACTTCTTTATCAAAGGTACTGCTTGTAGTCTTTGAAAAAAGTGGACAAAACTGTTTCCAAGTGATATGTTCAATTAATTTTAAAGTTAAAATCTATTTGTTACCTAAAGTAATTTATTCTAAGACTATGCCTAGAAACATAATGATATTTTGATGAAAACAATTTTTTTTCTGTGACAGAAAGGCTTTGGCATAGTGCAGTACTTCATTTTCTATCTCTCCCATTCAGTATCTGCTATGAATTCTGTGCTGTACAACAAAGGTACAGAACAAAAGATAAAATACTTCTCAGGACAAAACCAGCCTAATAGAGACTTGTGATGATCCCTAATGCAATGGTTTTCAAATCATTGATGTAAAACGATGTAAAATCATTTGCAAGGGTATGAAAAAATCCTCAGTACAGTAACCAAAGACTCACTTTCACTAGTCTTAGTTGGTACCACTTTTTCATGATGAAATCTGCTAAGCACATACTCCTGTTCAGGCACAGTCTGAAAATCACTTGTGGTCTCCTGTGGCCCCTGGTGCCATAACTGTGCCCACAGCAGAGGGAGCATTAAACTCATTGCCCAGGGGAAAGTGTGGGGAGTGATACCCATGTTCCTAGAATCCTTGCATGGGTAGGATGAGCTCATTAGCCTTCTGGCAGTCATCCTAGGAGAAGGACAACTCTGATTCCAGACCCGGGCAGATGGAGCTCGTTTAGCCCTGTAAGGCCTTCCAGCTAAGAGGTTAAACCTCTGTCCTAAGGACCTCGCTGCCAGCGTCCAAGCTTGCTAGGCCCTGGCAGATGAACCTTAGGACTAAAGGGTGGGTCCAGCTCTGCGCATGCTGTGTCTCACCTAAAAAAAATCCATAGTGCAGGCTCGAGGGTGCTATCTGCTATCCTCTTTTTATCAGCGCGCTTGGAAAAGGCGCTGAGGAGGAGCGTGGATGGAGCCCTCCCTGGATCTTCATTTGCGAAGCCTAGCCCCCACGACGACGATGAATTGTAACTCATTTTGATTCGGAATATAATGCAATTTTATAATCTCTATCTAAGACATAAAAAGATGAGGGACCTCATACAGGACTATATCATTAATTAATATTATTGAGAAACTGTCATACTAAAAAGTTACTTCTGAATTTTACCATGCTTTTTGAAGGATTAAGCTAAATTGTGTTTTGCATTATTTATTGCATAATTTTTAAATGTCTCTATCACAGTCATTGTGAATCTATAGCTTAATACATCAAAAGGAAAGAGAAAAAAAAATCTGGCTATAATATTTAGGACATGAGAGCAGAAAGTACAAATATTGTCAATTGCATCAACCATTCAGAGTCCATCAAGCAATTGCTAGTTAAGTTCAAAATTAATGGAAGTAATCTTTAAAACTTTCAAAGGTGCAAGAAGAAGTTATATCTCAGTGGCTCAATTCTTATCTGAGTTACAAAACCATAGCACATTTAATAGAACTATGAATGCCATGTATACAGATCAAAGTATTTATACACGAGTAGGCAGTTGCTATATGCCCTTTCAGAAGAGTAATGTTTCAGTCTTTTAATTTAGTAAATAGCATATGCTAGTCTTTAAAAGAAAAGTCTTCACATAAGCCATATATCATCAAAATGCACATCTACCTTAACTCTTCCTAGAGGTACTCTGTTTGCTCTTATCAAATATCATTTAGATGCATATACACCTTATTTATCCATGCTACTATCTTATCATTCTTTAAGAACATTCCTAAAGGGAAGAAAGTATTTAAGAGTGACAAAAATGTTTTTCACCACTTTGTTTTTGTTCTAGGTTATTAGATACAGATTTACCATCTCTCTTCAGAAAGCATCAGCACCAATATCTGGGCATGGGGAAGTGAACAAGGTGATGTGCTTCAATTATCAGAGAGCTCTTGTAAACTTTACTCCTCAAAACACACTTAATTGATACAAAGAAACAAAAATTTAATTCATTTAATTTAAAATTTAATTAATTACCTTTTCTGCTGTATAAAGAGAAAGCTATGAGAAGTAGTTGTGAAAAGCATATTCAACAAGAGGCTACTTCAGAATATTTTGTTCCATTCATAACATATACTTTGAAAGTCCAAGAGTAAATATATTAAAAGGACTCAATCTTTCCCATGCAAGTAAATAACAAAAAGGTTTTAGTATCACCATTGCTTCCTCAAGAACTTACCAAACCACAGAACATCTAACTCCCTCATGCTTGACCAAGTCATATACACATGTACCTCAGCAGTTTCTAGGTATCCAACAGAACAGGACACACTTATTTGTGTAAAAGAAGTCAATTATGAAATATTCCTTGAAATTTTATTATGCAAACATCTAATTCATGGCAAAGCTGCATCTGCAGCCTAAGATACTTTTACTAGGGCATAAATATACTTTTATCCTTTATCATATAATAAGAAATGGGGGTGAGGGAGGATCTTTGCAGTGCACAACAGTCTCTGTAGGTAGACTCAGATGATTTGTTCACAGTTAAAGTTACAGGACCTTAATGACATTTGTCCACGTTGATTTATGTTTCCGTTCACCTGGTGTGAAACAAAGGTTCCTTCTCATGACAACCAACACTCAGTCAAACTGATCAAGAAATCAGTGTAGCATATCCATCAATATCAAAAATTAACTTCAAAATCAATTGCTTATTAATGGTGAAGATGCAATATATATTGCACCCCGAGAGAGACCACTACAGTCCAATCCTCTGGAGTTGTAAAACTTCTGCTAAGTAAAAATGATAAATGAAACAGACAATAATAAATAACTAGCACACACTGCAAGATTAGGTCTAAAACACAGAATATGTGGTATTTCTTTATTTAAATGAGTTTACCAAGTAAAGGCATAAAGGATTCTGAAATCTTCCTACTATCACAATGGTAGGAAAACCTTCCATTGATGCCCTTTATACCTTCCATTTCCAGCCATTTTCACTGCTTGTTAAAAGATGAAATAATTAACAAGTCATCTGCCCAGATAGTGAATGCTCAGTTGGGTTTGCCCTGACACAATTCCAGTTTGTGGTTACAGAAAGATTAAGTAGTTATAGTCTGACACACACCTGATCAAATGACCCTTTTGGGCAGAATGCTCTATTGCTGTGTTGAATAATACTTCACATAAACCAAGAAACTATTTCCAAACAACTATGCATCTATTAATTAATATAAACAGCTGAGAATAAATTCATTAAATATTATTCTTTCACAGATATAAATCTAAGATACAAAGGAACTCAGAAAAATTATATTAGAAAGAGCAAAGCAACAGGATTCACTTCTTCAAAGTATCAAGTTGTTTCAAAACTTTTGATGATCCTGAGCTAAGTGACAAATGCAAATCTGAATTTAAGTCCCTTGTTTGTTAGTCTTTGTCTAACTTACTAGAAGCAGAGACCATTCTAGTCATATGGTTCAGAGCAGTATTTGTTAGCTGCATAAGGCTAAAAATATTCAGAAATCTCATAAGTCTAGGTTTGATTTCATACTTACTGCCACTGACAAGAAAATAAACAGGACTTCTTTGAAGTATGTTCTTCAAATAATACAGCAATATGCATCTTACTTCCCAAAGAACCTTTATTTAACACAAAATAAATCAGTACTATTTGTTCCTGCATCTTTCCAAAACTACCATTTAGCAGCACCAACACATTTACATCCTACTCTGCTGATAATCCACATGCAATTAAGTCTTCATTTATCCTGTAATTCATCTCTTAGCAAGGTTCATAGTTTTATTTCTTGACTCCACCATGAGTAGAAAGACACTTCCTGATTTATCAGAAAGAAATGTCAAATCTTCAGCAAGGTTCCTGATTTTTAATTGAAACCCATGATGTGTTGAAGCCAATGAAAGTTTCCCCATTAGCCTCATCACAGTATCCCAGTATGTTAGGGGTTGGAAGGGCTCTAGAAAGATCATCTAGTGCAACCCCCCTGCCAGAGCAGGAGCACCTAGACCAGCTCACACAGCAATGTGTCCAGGCAGCTCTGCAATGGCTCCAGACAAGGAGACTCCACAGGCTCCTGGGCAGCCTGGGCCAGTGCTCTGGCACCTGCACTGCAAAGAAGTTTCTCCTCATGTTAATACTAAACCCAGAGGATCAGGAAGGCTTTACAACCACACCTGCAGGAAAACATGACCACATTATTGCTGAAAAGGAAAACTGAACTGAGATGTAAAAATAAATGCATCAAGAAATAAGACTTTGGGTACTTAGGAAGTAAACAGTACAGAATTATTTTTAATTGGAATTTTATTTTTAATACAGACATTGCTGTCAGAAGTAAAAAAAAAAATCTGTGTTCCTTCCAGACATCTCTTCTGGTCAAGTCCAAGGCATATAAGTTTCAGGTTAGGTTAAAACGTCCATTTTTTGTTTGAAGAAGGACCATCTAATTCAAAACATATTGTCTACGTATTTTACACACAGATAGTTAAAATATTCAACTAGATCACCCTTCCACTATAGCTAATTTTGTCTTTTATTATTTAAACAGCATCACCAGTTCCCAAACTTAAAAAGACTGAGAACATGACACACTCTATAGACACTGTACCATGAATCCAAGAAGAACAAAGTCTCTCCTACTGGCCCAAGAGTATATTGACACTTCACAAGGAAACACAAACAGTAGCTCTGTAACAGTCCCTAAAAATACAGTCACCATTCTTGTGCTTTGTTCTACTACACTTGTTAAACCTACTGGAAACCATAATGGGCAAAAATAATTAAGTTACAGAAAATACCCAGCAGCTGAAATCTGTATTGAGCTCCCTTGAAATTGCATAGTTCCTCAAACATTGTAATAAACACATTGTTTGATTATTGATCCAGAATGCAAAGATAACTACAAGAGAAAAATATTTTTTAAGTGATTCTTATTTGAAGAAGAATGTTTTCTAAGTTGAAAATATTACTCTGTCTTATATCTAAGGAAATCAATAAGTAACAACAGTGATACAGGCATCTGTTATTCTTATGCTCATCAAGTAGAATTCAGAAGGGTCCATTCAGAACATAGACAAATTTCCACAGTAGGCTGCAAATCAAATCATTACTTCCTGCCTCAGAGTAACTCCATACTGACAACCATAATGAATAAGGAATAAGGCCACAAAATTGCTCTTTAGCAATTCTTAGTTCCTAGGCATAGTAACAATGAACAGAAAACGGGGCACCCTCCAGAGGAGAAGTTGTATGCAGTTGTGCCTCAGATGAGAAATGCACAACAGTTAAGGCAGTTTATTAGATGCTGTTTTAATCTCTCACACCATGAAACACAAGAAGATGGTGAAAGAATCCAATAGTAACTGCCATGGCATCATGCTGATTTTCATTAAATTTGTTGAAAGGAGACTCAGCATGGAATTATTAAGCTGCTTTCAAAGGCAAATGACTAAACTGGCTCATCTATTTGTAGCCATCATTCTCAATCACTATTTTTTTTTTCATAGTGACACCTGCTAGTTCATGCTATAGTTAACATCTATAGTAACACAGTAACTGAGTTTTTGGATACATTCTTTTGAAATAACAGATATTTTCTGGCATAGCACTATCTGGTGTACAAGAATATTCTTACCATTCACTTGTCTATTCCTTTATCATGCTTATTCTTTTGCTCAGAGATTTTGCTGCCATTACATTTTAATAGTATGATTGACACTTTCTTACTTATCACAGCGAGCTCACACTCAGCCCACAAAGTTATGATTACTACAAACTTGAAACTGGAACTCAATAAATTAATTTTGCCACCAAATAATGTTATCAACCATATTAATATGGTAGGTAGAAACACTCTTGGGTATTCAAAGATACATATCCTCACTGGGTATATGCATGTGTGAGTGTTTAATAGTAATTAGGAGTTGTAGCAAGAGAGTTTTCATTTCCTCTTTGCCTTGTGGTTTTCCCACATCTTCTGTTTTAGCATATATTGGCCAAATATATACTAATCACTGTTAGAAGCATAAAATCATAGAATAGTTTGGATTGAGAAGGGACAGTTAGAGGTCATCCAGTCCAACCCCCCCTGCAGTAAACTGGGACATTTTCAAATAGATCAGGTTGCTTAGAGCCCCAAACAACATGACCTGGATCATGGCATGGTTTAGATGTTGGGTGTATAGGGTCATAGGCTGGACTTGATGATCCTGGGGGTCTTTTCCAGTCTTCATGATTCTGTGATTCTGTGATTTCCAGGGATGGGGCATCCACCACCTCTCTGGGCAACATGTTCCAGTATTCCACCATCCTCATTGTAAAATATTTCTTCCTAATATCTACCCTTCTTTAGTTTAAAACCATTACCCCTTGTCTTATCAGAACACCCCTACTAAACATTTTGTCCCCATCTTTCTTAGAGGCCCCCTCTAAGGAAACAATTTCTCCCAGATTTTCTTCTCTGCAAATGCCTTATGCTTATGGTACAGTGCTCTTACCCTGGCAACATCTCATTACCTTTTGATAACTGCCTAGAATCTGATAACTCACTAGAATCTGTCTAAACACCATTGTAAACATCACCAAGAAGTTTCTGAAATAAATCACTAGCTCAACGAATGATAAACTGATTACTCTTTGAATTTCAAAACACAATCAGTCACGTTTCCAACTTTTATTTTGTTATAAAATAGTAAGATGCTTTCTGTTTAGAATCTAACCACAAGAAGGAATGAGTAATTCCAGTTCAAACAGATATAAAAAATTATATAGGTAATGTTTTCTCTTGATAAAAAGCAATTAGGGAGTTGGGTTAAGTGGCATTCCGTTTATTATGTTTTCTGAACTTCTTTGTGCTAACATAATGTACAAATTATACATAAATTAATTCCAGAATAAGTGTAAATTACAGAAGTGTATGAGTATGTCTCAGTGACATCTCCAAGTTGGGAATCTGCATGGACCTTCTTCTGTGAACAATGCTAGTACATCAAAGCAAGAACTCAGAAACCCACAGAATCCATCATTATCAGTTAATGTTATCTAAGGATAAATACAAATTAAAACACATTAAAGACCATGGTTTAGTCAAATTACCTCACTTTTTCTTACCATTTACTTCTTAATATTCTGTATTAAATATACACACTATCTCCAAATCCAGAAATACCTTCATGGTTAGCTTTCAAAGACACAATAATGAGCTTGTTTTGAGGGGTAATCTTTATCAAATTGCAAGATGCCTACCTGAGGAGGAATGCAAATTCTTATTGCCACATACAGAGTTCAAGACTTTTTCCCTATTAAAAATATCTTTAACATTTTATGAATCAGAGCTATCATGAGCTTTGCATTTAAATGTGTGTAAATGGCAATTAATAGCAGGCAACTGCTGAGTTTAAATTGATTACTGTGTCTCATTTTGTGATAGTCTCAAATTTATCTGTATAAGAACATAAGTTCTGCAAAATATAAATTGACTTTGTAAACAGCAAGATGTGAGGAACTCAAGCAGCTGGATGCTAGAGGCACATGCCATATTCTCTCTGCTCTAAATGTTGCAGCAATTTTTTTTTCCATAAAAACTGTGTTTAAGTACAGAACCAGATCATTATTTTTTCACCTTTTTTTCCACATATTGATGTTCAGAACAAGAGATTCTGTAAAAAGATATAGAAAGAAAATCAGATGTCAGTGAAAGTGTTGTCCAGAAAGAAAAATATAATGTCTGAACATTTTGAAAACTGCTGAAAAAAGGGGTTATGTAGTTGATGACTTTTTCATCATATTCCATCCAAAAAGATTCACCCCAGCTGTCACAGTTACCTTTTTTAGAGTCACATGGGTGCTTCTTCTCACTCTACTTAACTCATTCATGATGAAAGTTGCAAAGAACCACTAAAAGCTTGCACTTAATTCTCTCACAACTGATTAGTACGTGCAAAAATAATCAGGACCTACCAGTAAAAATATTCTTTATGTGAAAAGTAGAAAAAAAGATTCATTAAAAATTATAGCTGCTTCTTCCATGACAACAAGGTAGTCCAGATACCTTGCAACTACTTGGAAACTAGCAATGTGAACCTATTACTCTTTTGATAAGACACAGTAAGTAAGAGCACTAGCCTGTAGGAACTTTTCTTCCATATAGTACTCACTGAGTTCATGTTGCCAGGACTTGGTTACTCAGCTTGGTATGAAAAAATGATGGTTTAGACCTAACAGTTGACACACTCATGCTCACTGAAATGAGCATAAGCCCTTATAGTAAGGCCAGGTCCTATGCTTACAGAAGATACAGTAGTTTTTAATCCATCTGTAGTTTAAAAACCTGGGAGTTCTTCATTTCTGCCAAAGGGTTAATTAATAGCATTCTACTTTTATCAGGAAATCCATCTACTTTATTTATACATACAAGAATTATTAGCCAGTAGAAAGCTGCTCTATCATATTATTTCTTAAGAGTTTGTTGTCAAGTAAAACAGAAGGTAATGACATTTCTGACTGGAGTGAGATTTTATCAGCGGATATCTTCCAATTAATCAATGTGACACAAAATGTTTTAAGTTATTAAAATTAACCTTTAAACAGCAGGTATGTATGAGAACCATAAAGCTGGCATTCATGGCTGGCCATCTACACAGCAGGTTAACTTTTTGTGGTCTGGACTGTGAGAACATCAAGGGGTTTTTGGGATGCTGTTGAGGCAATGTGTCAGTTACAATAAAGTACATTTGTTACTAAGAGGATATGGAAGCTGAAAAAATCATGTTTAAATAACATGAGTATAAAAATCCTATTCCAAACCTTGTAAGTTAGCTTCCAGAAAAAGTCAACTTTGTAAAACAGAATTTATCTTAAATACAAATTAAAATTACAAAGTATCTTGGTAATGAATTAACATTTCATAGAGGTACTCAAATCCAGAGTTGGCCTTTTATTAATCCTTAACTGCATTTTTGCAGAAAACCAACTCCAAAATGCTACTGCAAAAGGAAGACAAAAAAATACAAACTATATAGGAAATTGCTTTTTATCATAAAGCTAACACATATAAACCCAAAAGCTTCAATAGCACTGACTAAGGATATTCTTTGTACATGAAACACTGAGTATCTGGGAAAATATATGTTATTTTTGCATAACGGGGTTAACACACAATTTCCAAAATGCAAGCTGAGCATGGATTTCTCAAAAACTAAGTTTGTAAAGAAATATGATCATAGTAGCTACATAAAAAGTGCTACTTTCCAGAAATATAATTTACTACAAGATGATAAAAATAATTTAGAGACTCGCAGATATGCTGCCATATGGTATCACAGCACTAGATGAGCATAAAATAATAGCTACCTATTGTAAAGTTAATGGAGTAATTGATCTCTTTAAATGAATTTTCAAAATCCCATATGAAATCCTGGTAAAATTTCCAGGAGATAAAAAGACCTTAGGAAGCAGAAAGCCTCAGTTGCACATAGCTTTACTATTGTTCTAATGCTTATACACTATAAGTTGGGAAACTTGCCATTGCCAACTGTAACCAAACTAGTTTTAATTCTTCCTAGAAAACCAGCTACTGTAAGCAATGAAAAGTCTATTTGAAAGCAGAGATGTCTTACAAGAGACTGAGTTGGAATCTTTGTAAGTTTAGTTAAAACTTTTGACCACCAACCCAGAATGACACAAAAGAACCCTCTTCAATCAACTGGGGCATGTAGTGCAAGCTAGTTTTAATATGGCTCCAAAGAGATTCTATTAATGATTCAGTATGAAAGCTATAATTCTGACAATATACTAAAAATTATTTAGTCTTTAAATAGAAGCCACTTAACTGCTTACACAAGATATGCTTACAGAGAGAAAAGAGCTAGAAGCAATCTAGTTACTAAATCACTCGAAGTGCTATAAATTTTCTATTCTTGGTTTTAAAATACATTAACTTTTCACATGCATCCACAAGTTGAAAATAAAATTCAAGTTACAGAACAGATATTTTACACAAAGAGTAACAAAAATAAAAAACAGTGTTTTCAGAATTGTATTTACTCCCTTTTTGCACATTTCACACTCAGAATGGTTAAAAACTTCCCATATTGGCACGAGAAAAACATTTTTAAAAACAGTACCCAGCCTTCTATTTCTCTGAAATTCTAAAGGACAAAAGATGCAGCAATCTTTCACATTCTCCCTATATTCTATCACTAGCACCATTCCTACACTTGCTCTCTGTCACATTCATGATTAAATATGATCCAAATATTGCCACTAAAACCATGCAAGTTGGTTTGTTTTCCATCACTTACTTCCTCCTTTCTGTTTTTCAGTAAATTGAATTCTACTTTTTTTTTCCTGACTCCTTTTTGTTTCTTATTTCTCAGGCTAATTTCATCCCTATCCCTCTATGATTGTTTTTTCCCCCTCTGTCCTTCTAAGGCTGTGTCTTATATTAAGCTATTCTACATGTCTAGAATATTTCCTCACTACAGACTCTTCTCTCTTTCTCCTTTAAAGGCATTTATCAGCCTTTGCTTTGTTTTGGATAACTTCTTCTGACACTTCTTTTTTTTAACCCTTATTTATTTGAAAAAAAAAAAGAGTGTAGCTTTTTTCTTGATTTAATCAAGCCCTCTGATTTTAGAGTTTTACCAAACCATGTTCTGCTGCATTTTCTTACGTACGTTTTCCTCTTGCATTTTTCTTCTCCTCTAACTCTGTTAGTAATTCAGAGTATCCTCTAGAACAGTTCTGTTCCTACTGTTGCTGAATTCAAATGAGGCTGCTAGCTCCATGAAAAGTTATCTAGAATATTATTTTTCCACTGTATTTAAAAAAAAAAGTGTTGACAGTATTTTCAAGTACCAGTAACAGTTTTGTGACATCATACAGTATCATAACTAAAGTTCTCTTTTAGTTTTTCTAACTCAAATAGTTCCAAGATAAAGTCAAACAAAAGCAATAAAAACAATGACAATTGGTTTAAATATGCCTAAAGAAATCATACCAGAGGATTGCTCAGAAAGATAATTTAAAGCTACAAGACATTTCTGAGCAGCTGGGATCCCTTTTTCAATTTTCCAGATTTCTAGATGGCTCTTTCTGGAAAAGATCTTAGCATTAAAAAAAAAGCTTTATTAGGACTGATGCACATCTTCAATAGTGATCAGTTTTAGCAGACCCCTCAGGTAACTCAGATGTTTATTTCACAGTTCCCTGAAGCCAGATTTCCAGCAGAGAGAGAAGCAACACTTGAATACATTAAGTTTTCAGTGTTGATGAAAACACAAAATTGCGTGTTATCAAAATAAGAGCAGGTATCTACAAATAACATCACATAAGACATTTAATTTTAAGAGGCAATACAATACAAGGCAGTTTTTACCATTCTGTTTACAGGGCCTTCTAACAGTTCAAAAAATAAGTTATATAACGCCTTGTAAATGCTTTTAACATTTGCTACCTAAAATGTATTATCGCTTGAAACTGTGAATAAAACTACTATAGAACAAAAACTGCTGAATTCTGTTAATATTTCTTTTCCATTTCCTGTAAATTTTATATTAGCAAGGACAGGGAAGGAAGCTTTCTGTTGGATATTTTTGTTCATTTTCCCTCCCCTTTTCTGTTTCATAGAAAAGCAATCATGGAGTGTTCTGTAAAAGACAAGTGAGGCACATTGCCTACATCCCCAAAACATTAATGCCTCATAAAGAATTAGCTTTACATATAAACCAAAACAAAAAATTAACTACATATCTTCAGACTAAATACATCTTCATATTGTTATGTGGGCTTGATAGATATTTAGATGTATAAATAATAAAAAGTATTGATGTCATTGAAACAAAAATAACTTTATGGGTTTAAATGTTTTAACACACTCTAAAGAATTTCTTTTTCTTTTTGTTTTTAATCCAAGCTATTTTTATTAATCAATCTCAGTACATTACAGGTGCATGGAATTATAAAGATTAGGTAAAGGACAGAATCAGCAGTCCACTGGTGTATTAGTGGCCATAAAAGTTTATATTTAATTAAGCCCTCTTTAAGAGTACTGCACACTATGAATAGCTCAATAGCACTCTACCAGCAGTTTACATGATTATAGCTTTAGAGTGGATTAAACCTGCCAACTTCAGTTTATTTTATATTTATACTTCACAGAAACTTTCTTCTTATCCATGGTAGATTTTAATAACTGGATTAATTTTTAGTTTGCTGAAAGCATTGGGAAGAGATCTGTCCCTGTCCTTTCTAAATAGCTCCAAAATAGACTGAGATATAAAGCAAGCATGTTTCCATAGACACAGGTGTAATGCATTGAACAGTCACAAATCTATTCTTTCTGCTCATTACCTCCAGTTATATGCTGCACTATAATTATGTAACTTGCCCTGTAAACTAGTGGATTCAAGTATGCCTAGTACATGTGTCCAGGAAGGACAGTTTCAGAAGGTAACATGATTCATGAAAAATTTGCAACTGAAACTTGAGTATTGGCAAAGAAAAACATGCAGGTTCTGAAGTCCATCCAAAATAGGCCTTCAACATGCTTCACTTTATAAGCAATCCTACTTATTTCTGAGTAGCGTTCTGTTGGGGCTATAAAATTCATACAAAGAGTTCCTTTTACTAGAGTAATTCACTTAAACCGGAGAAATGAGGTGTGTTTTCAGGTACAAAAAGTCCTTCTTAATATATCATCCTCGAAAAAAAAAAATATTTCTTTAAACATCACCTGAAGAAGGTCTCAAGCTCCCAAAAAACTTTTGTTCCTGCTGTCATACCTCCTCAGGCACACATATGTACTCTGTCTGTTGACCTAACAAAAATAATTTTCCTACAAACATGGCCTAAAGTATAATCTTAGACAAATATAACTGTTATAATACAGCTGCTGTTTACAGAGTGAAAGCCTTGCAGTACAAACCCCCAGAGCCTTTATATGACTCATGTCTACAACTTCACATTGTTTGGATGAAAACGAGAAATAGCACATCCAGGTGTCATCCTTAAAGGCTATCAGCAGATACAAGGTTAAATAGTCTCATAATACATAAGAATATGCAGGAGATAACTTGATTATTTTAATAACCACCAAAAAAATATGAAGAACATGTTTGAAGTAGATATTATTACAGAATTAAAACGGAGATATAAGGACTACTTTGGTATAGCTAAAAGCAATTCTGCATTGTGTTATTTTCAGTATATTTGTCATTACTCGCTCCACTGACTCTTCAAAAGAACAAGAATAACCTTTTACTAATTTCTTTTTGTGTACACATACCAATAATGACAGAGTGAAACAATGTTCTGGAATGTTATTGCTCATTATTTATGCATCTATTCCTCCACAAAATAATGTAATGAAGAATAGTTTTTTCAATGAAGAGTATTAACATGTATACTTACTTTAAACTGTATTATTATAGTGGTTTCTTTCTATATTGACATTGTTTCTTAATTGTGATTTTATTCAAATATATTAATTTTGGAACACTGAACTTTATTATATAGATCTGATAGACTAGGACATGGCAGCAATGCTAAGAAAATTACCCACTACACATGGACAGGTGTGATGAGTTTGACCTTGGCTGGATCCCAGGTGTCCACAAAAGCCACTCTATAACTCTCCCTCCTCACCTGGACAGGGGAAAGAAAATATAACAAAAGGCTCATGGGTCAAGTTTCTCATCATTCTCATTGGTGATTCAGAGCTTAAATCAGTCCAGCAGTTTACTTCCCTAGGCAGCCTCATCTCCTTGGATGGTAAGATTGACAGAGAGATAGACAATAGGTTGGCAAAGGCATATAGTGCTTTGGGAAAACTCTATAAAAGAGTTTGGCGAAATAAACACTTGAAGAAAAGTACAAAGCTCAGTGTTTCTAGAGCCATTGTGCTGTCTACTCTTTTCTATGGTTCCAAATCATGGCTCATCTATCGCCACCACCTACGACTCTTAGAACACTTCCTTCAACGCTGTCTCCGTACAATCCTAAACATCCATTGGTTAGACTATGTGACTCATACATCTGTTCTAGAACAAGCAGCAATTTCAAGTATTGAAGCCATGCTGCTGAGAACGCAGATGAGCTGGGCAGATCACATCTCCAGGATGAAGAACTGCNAGTGCTTGTAAAAAGCGTAGGTAGAGCCCTCCCTGGATCTTCATTCATGAAGCCTAGCCATGATGATGATAAACAGAGAACACGGGACAAGTCCCACGAAGCAGAATTAAATATTAATACTCAAACACCACTTCCTCCGAGCTCAAGATTGGTGTGTATCCCTATGAGTAAGGAACCAAGCAAAAGAGGCAGAAAGCCTGCACAGATGAGCAAGGAGCTTCTGGAAAAACTCAGATGGAAGAAAGAAGTTTACAGTAGATGGAAAAATATACATGCATTGTCCAGAAACAAGAGGAGTTACATCTGTGCACTCTGGAGGGTCACTCCAGCAGCTAGTGAGTACTAAAGTATAATGCTTAAAGACCAATTGATCAAAACCACCCTACCTCCCAAATCAGACTAGGAGTTCAGAAGTAAGAAAAATTTGCTATATTAGGATTACACATATCAGAGTTTTCTTGGCCTCCGATATTCCAGTTTTTGAGAAACTTTGACACAAAGTACAACATAGCTAGAGATATTAAGAGCTACTTCTATTAAGATTTCCTTGTGCAATAAACAATCTTTTCTTGAGAAATAATATAAAATAGTATTACACTAGGATTAGCTTGTATCAATACTGCCTCCACCAAACAAAGTTAATCTCTAAAAGGTTCAACTAACTTGCATATTCTAATTAATATCATGCTGAAAATAGTTAATGATGCTAAATTATAGCAATCTTTTAAAATGGTCAAATTTGTCGATCTGCATTTAAACTATAAACATCAGGCATGAAAATGAATTGGTTTTGAAGTAACACTAATTCTGAAAGGTTCCACTTAAGAAAATTGTTTCCTTGCATAATTTTTTTATGTTTAATCAAGCCACCCAGAAAAGGATTATAACTGATAGCAAATTGCAATGTTGTATCTCTCTTCCTTTTGCTCCGAGAAGAAACCTCTCATTTTCTTCCTTCAGGGGTTTTCAGAAAAGATCCTTCATCAGACATGATCTTCACAGGGATCTACAAAGGTATCCAATAGAGTACAGATTTAAAACTATGTTAATACAAGATTGTTTCCTCCCTGTTAAGAGATACTTCCATTCAAGTGTCATTTTATACCATCTCAGATATGTTCTCACAATAACAACTTCACCCTATACAGATTGGCACCAGCAACTGCTGAGTACAAATTCTCATGAATTCCTAAAGAGAGCTTAGTTCACCAAAGAGTGATAATCCATATGCCCCATCTTCTAATGAATGAGTAGCTATCTTAAAAGGTCACCCCACTACCTGTTGAAATTCAAAAATGTAATCCAATGAACAGAAGATCAAGCAGCTATACTGAATGATCTGCTAAACAGCATTAATTTATCAGTAAAACTATAGTGACCAATGCTTTTCAGTTAATACTTATTTTAAATAGAATAAAAAGTGTGTTGATAACTGTATTAGTATTTGTATTGTACCTTTTGCATTTTATCCAGGTACAGAATCAACTAAATCTACCAACGTTCCTGTGAAGAAGACATACAGTTACTTGTGTTTGGATAAAGTCTGGTCTTAGACCTGATGGATTAGCCACTCTGCTTGCTGTCACAGAGCATACAAGACAGAGACAAATAAGGTCATAGGTTTCTGCACAAAAAAATGTCAAAGCACTTTTATTTTGTAAAGTGGTTTCTTTAAGATCCTACACTTGAAATGTTTCACTTCAAAAAAGCACAATACAAAACAAAGCCAAAATAGCAACACACTGATACACTCCTATCAAGTTCATTTCCCTTAACAGTATCTGTTCAGCACACAGGTTTCTCAGCCTGAAAGAGTATCTATCAAAAGTCACAGAAAATCATTTAGAAGCTTGCTTGTGAATAAGCAAGTCCAACATATTAAAAAAAGCAGTTGGAATCAAGACAAGGTTACAAGGCAGAACATGAATTCTATGCAAGAGTCTCATTAGGACAGTATAAATAATAAGTAGCTTTGACAGGGCCTAATAAGGAATTGAACAGTGGGAGCTGATGGCCCAGCAAGACCAGTCAGTACCATCACTGGCAGGAGATGTCATTTAATCTACCAAACATCTTCAGAATACTATACTACAAACCTAATATGCTTAGAACTTGAATTGAAACAGGATAGTCCTTGCAAAGATTCAGGTAGGGTTATTTTTGTCTGGAAGAGAATCTAGACAGAAAAATAATCCTACATATGTATAAAGAAACTGATAAACCAGTTTTCCTCATTTAAAGATAAAAAGTTTGAATAAGAGAAGATAAAAAAATAAACTCTTCACTTGGTGAATGTTATTCTGTATAACCTAAGGCAAGATCCTATGGAAAATATAGTGTCAACATATAATTAAAGATTGTATCATAAACTATAGGTATAAGAAGCCCATACTGATGTTACCTGCACGATCTTAAATCAAAGCTTCTTAGACCATTTTAATGGCTTCTGTAAACAATGTAAATGCATGTAAATATTCCAGATAGATGCTAAATGTGATCTTTACTGCTGGGAAATCAGAGATTGTAAATACATAAAACAGACTAACACAGTAAGCTATTTCTCAAGAAATGAGAGGATGAATAAATTTTGGTATTTTCCTTAAGTCACAGCAACAAGTTTCTGCCACCTTTTTATCATGCAGAACACCAAAATGCATCTCAACTGGAAAAACTGATAGAATATGAAAACATCAGCAAGATATTGCACTTCTCATGAGAAACTATTAATGCTTCCCTTCATGTGCCAGGCAGAATTAAATGTCATATATCATCTCTACTGCAAGTAGAAAGCATGTTTTTTGTTTGCTGTCCAATTTATCTGTTGTACATACAATTCCAAACATTACACTTTTATCATTCATGAGTGTATTACTTCTGACAACATCACTAAATGGTATTTTTCATCAAATATATAAAATCTAGTCTAGTCTTAAAATCTATTCAACAGTTGTTCCTATTTTTCAACCAAAAAAACATGACCACATTTTTTTTTTTTAATATAAACAGAATAGACAATTCTTCATATACAAAATGTAATCATGGGACAAGCTCACACCTTTCTAAGGAGAATGGTCTCTGTTATTGAAACAAGCATAAGCTCCAAAAATACTTTTGCCTTTAAATTCTACTTCAAGTGTTACACCACTTACAAAAAAGCATATACTCACGTGCATTCACATGGAACAAATCTTTTCTTGCAGAAATAATGTTTCTCAGAAGCTAAGTGAAAGAAACAATTTATTAAAGAATATTCCCTCAATATTAGGAAAAAAAATGGACAAAATCAGCATCTATTCTAAATTATGTAAAGAGAAACTATATATTTATTTAAATACAGCGAACAACATCCAAGTGGACAAAAACTTATTACAAAAAGCTAAAGAAAAGTTCTTTATTATTAAGTCCCTTTATTTATTTAAGTCCCTTTATAATAACTACACTTAAATGAAAGGTAAGGTTTGTTCAGCAAAGGAGAGAAGAACACCATGGGTACTTTTTTTTTTAATACATTGACTTCTTAAAGTGCTACAGGGCATTTTTCTTCACTGGTAACGGTAGTTGTTGTTCCACTTGGGAGAATAAACCAGGGGAACAACTTGTGGCATAATCAGGCTTTTTAGCTGGAATCATAGAACAGTTACAGCTGGAAGAGACCTTGAAGATCATCAAGTCCAGCCTTTGTCCTAGCCCTATCAACCTGCTAAATGATGCCTCCCAATGCAACATCTACCCATCTCTTCAACACCTCCAGGGATGGGGACTCAAGCACCTCCCTGGGCAGCCTGTTCCAATGGCTCACAACCCTTGCAGCAAAGAAATTCTTTCTTCCTAATATCTAATCTGAACCTCCCCAGCACAATTTGCATCCATTTCCCCTCATCCTATCACTCTCCACTAGAGAGAACAGACCAATCCCCACCTCTCTACAACCTCCCTTCAGGTAGTTATAGAGAGCAATGAGGTCTCCCCTCAATCTCCTCTTCTCCCCTTGTTTTCCCCGTTAGCTAGCCAGGCCACTTCCTTTCCTCACGGAGACTTTAAGAACCCCCGTGGAGTTTGAATAAACTGGCTTTTCACCCTGGAACCCTCGGGAGTGCACGTCTCTTTCTTAAATAAATTCTACTAAATTCTAGTTCTAATAAACTCTTAAATAAATTCTAGGATTGGAAACAGTCTTCAAAAAGAAAATGAGATGGAGCAATTGGTACCTAGAGTTCAAATGAAAATACTGATTAAAAGTTCAGCACTGCTTTACGTTATACTCCATAACATTCTTGAAGAAATAATCATCAAGAGTTCAGCCTTGTTTCAGCCATACTTTTATTTTCTGAAAGCTGGTATCAGACCAGATAAATAAAAATGAAGTTACCAAGTACATGCTAGCTAGTCTAAGGAAAAAGCCTACTGTTATCAGACTTACCATAAATGTCTTGCCCTGGTTCTATGAAGTAATATGCATCTGTGTCCTGTATCAGATGACTTTGCCTGTCCTCCAGGTATGCCCAGAGGGCAACGTAGGCTATAATGACCCATCTGTTCACTACTGGCAAGTAGCAAACTTCTAATGAAGACAGATGTGGGTCACCCTGTACAAGAAGGCTGCAGGGTGCTAATGAATCCACCTAATGGTCACTACCTGCCACTGCTGACTGATTGATGAGCAAAAGGGTTAAGCTTCCAAAGCAAAAGACAAGTATTTCAGGTAACCATTAGTCTTACCAGGATCTCTCTGTTACACTTCCTAATACACACACACTTTAATGCTGTCTTCTGCCATTTAACAAAGAAAAAAACTTTTATTATTTTTCTTTTGATAACCTGAAAAGCTGAAACAAAGATCTTAGGAGAAATTCATTACTTTTATTGCCCAAAGAAATAAAAAATCCCAGTATTCATAGTAATTTATAAAGCACATGACCTGAGACACCAACAACAAAACCAAAAACCTTAAAAGAAAATGGCTACCAGTTGCAACTCTACAGGTCTTAGTACTTTCTAAATTCTACAATCTGACAGTAGTATAGGAAGAAACTTTTTTTACAGTGAACTTCATTCACAAAGATCACAAGTTAATGGATTTATTTTTTTCTTAAATAATGATTATAACAGAAGCTAGTGAGGATTTGACTCATTTTGTCATTTTCCACATGAAGGTGATAGCAGTACAAAAGCCCAATACTTACAGACAAAGTATTGATGCCAAATCAACCATTCATCAATTCAGGTAGTGAACAAATGTCAGGAGGAATTACAACGGGGAAACTCCAGAGAGAAGTCATCTCTGGAGAAAAAGGAAAGGAAAGAAAAAAGAACAAATCACAAAATAACAAACCATAGGGGAAACCATATAGTGAAAAATGTTATGACTTTGAACTACTGTGGGGTGAAACCTGCAGAGAACATTACCATCTGTCAGGATTCACCAGGATTTTACTAATAAACAGCTTCAACAAAGCAAAGTCACAGCATTAGCCCAAAGTATAGAGCAATAATAAAATGACACAAAACCAGAAAGTAGTATTTCTATATAACAGTTTTTGAGCAGAATTAGAGCTCTTGCTTTTAGAATCAATTCATTTCTCTTCAAAACACCATATAAGAACCCATCAACTTGATTTCTACTACTGACAGTAGAAAACATAAGAGGTGCTGCAAACCAAACACTGGGAAAGATTCCTTACTAGATGTACCACGTAATGGTATAGTAAAGAAAAAAAAACAAACAAATCCTGTAGTAACATTAAACAAAAATATGTTGTATCAGTAGCTGGTCTCATAAAAATGAGAAAGGCATCCTTACTAGAAGACATTTTATTCCTTGCCATGTTCATCTGTTGAATAACCCTTAACATTGCCTTGTAACATCATTAGGTCTCTACATTCTTAACTGTAAATTGAACATCAAGATCCTAGCACATATTTTGCAAGGCTTAATACACTCATTTAGGGGAGCATTGTGGGGTAGGGAGGCATTGACATTTTGTACTTGAGGAAAAAAAAAAAAGAGCATATTTACATCCTTATCCTAGTCTGAAAATGAGGGTGAAGTTTTGGCATGATAGAAGTCATGTAATTTTTATCCAAGTCATAACCTAGTAAAAACTCTCAAAGTTTCAAAAAACAAAAAGGTAACACTGAACAACTTTTAATTCTCAGTACTAGAAGACCAAAAAAAAGTGGAAAAGGTTGATTTTTCTTTAAGTCACAATACTATTTCTGAAAAGAACTGGAAATAGTTGTTGTGAATCTTGCATGTATTCAATCTGCTTTTTCATCCATATTTCTACATTCCAGATAGAACTAATGAGTCAGTGACACTCAAAACCTTACTATGCATATTTCTAGCAAATAAAAGGAAATTTATGTATACTCAGTGAGGGTATAAATTGCAGTTGTGCCTAATATATGCCAAGAGAGACTCCAGTGTAAGTTACCTTTTCAAACAGATTTAAATTCACAGATGATTTACCGTTGTTCCCAGAATTGAAATGATTAAGCAGCCTCAGTCTTTTGCCTGAGGCAACAGAAGCTCTTCAAGATCCAGTAACTCCAATCTATATGATCCTGAGAATTCTCTTTTGCAAGAAGCTACTAACGTTACGTACAAGATGAAACTAACTGTCTATGGTTGATTGATTTATAACAGATTATTCCACTGATTTATCCTATGAGAACAAATTAACAGTAGTGAGGTTAGGAGGGGTAAAAACACCAAAAAACCAGAAACCTCTAGGAGGAATGAGTGTTAGATATAGGTGAAGTGGAGCAAACACATAGTAATTGTATATTCATGAGATTATTCACAGTGTTATTGGCAAAAAGCAGGTATCACAGTCTAGAAATATGCCCTTTAGCATTTAAAAAGAAAACCAGGTGTTAATATCATCATAACGGCATACGCACAAATCGTTCTGCTGGGGACTGCTTTGTTTTTCAGTTAGCTCACTGGCCTACTGAGGACCTGAAATTTATTAAAGGGAAAGACTTAAAATTCCAGTAAAATCTGGTTGTTAGGCACACATTAATGTGTGTTCTATTTTTCTCCATTATTTCCACTTCCCTTTAAATACATAATTACAATTGAGAAAGTATAGTGTAGCTTTAAAAACTTATAGTCCATACAGAGGAGACATATCTGCTTCATTAAAATTAAAGATGATAGCACACAGAAGTTAGGACTGCTTAGGGGAAATTGCTGTTAGTATTCACGTGATCAGATTAACTTGCAAAAATGATTTAAATGTCTAATTCGCAGATTAAATGTGTAGATAGTCTAAAACAGAAGACTGATCAAAGGTGCCATGTATAAAACCTCTAATACACATGTTCAGAAATCAGCTGAAAACAAGTGATGGTTCAAAGGATGTAGCTAGTGATCAAGTAGTTATATGTGTAATGGGGGAGGAGAAAACCCTCTTACCAAATCTTGCTTCATTTCCTTAAATGCTTTAACACAGAAGTAGTAGTTGTTAAACATTTCCTGCCTTCCTTTCTCAAAGATGCCCACCTTCACAGATGCAGAGGAACATTAATTTGTGGATGTACTGTGTTACTATTTGGGACACAAGCTACTACTATTTTCAACCATTTTATTTTGAGAAAATGAATCAGATAATTACAACTGGCAAAAGATATACCTCTAACACAGAGTCAGCAGTGTTTTATTCAGTATGGCAAGTGAATATATTTTTAACTTCAGGATATCCTGAATTTCATAGGACTATGTATATGTTGCAAGTTCAATGTACACCTATGCCAAAACACAGTAATAAAATATGAACTAAACTGGCTACAAGCTTCAAGCTTTTAATCTTTGTCCATTAAGGCATTAGACCTAATCAAAGTCAGACTTTTCTTTTGGTTGTGCTGTTAACAAACTATATTTCTGAACATGAAATGGTTTTTGTTCTCAAAAATTAAAGGAAGCCATTCTCCTAAAACCTTCCAGAAATCCAAGTCTGGAAAAATCCAGCCAAAATCTGCATGGAGAATAGAAGCTGATCAAATGTACAAGCCTTTACTAACAACTCTTTCGAAAGAGGCACATTTACACAAATCTGTGTTAGGCCAAAGGTTTTCTCTTCTCATCAAGGTCAAATCCAGGCTTTGAAATATGGTAGTGGTCTTCAAAGAAACATTATTTAACAAGGGTAAACTAGCTGTATCTATCTAAATTCTTCTTCAGAAATACCTAGCCAATATTTATTGAAGCTTAAAAAAAGTCTAGGCAAGACACTTGCAACTACTTCACCTTAAAGAACTGAAGTCAGGCAGTTACCACCAGCTGGCAAGCCCACTAGGACACTATCAATTCTGTCATATACTGCAATGGAATGCAGCCCATTTTTGTTCCCTTAAATTGCTCTCTCTCTTTACAAGGTGACAAGAACCTGTTTCAAGGCATTATATAGCCCATTGTTTCATCAGGTAATCATCATGCATATCTGCAATGAACTTGAGAATAAATATTAGAACTACAAATTTTCAGAAATGCAGCAGATAATTATTTCTTAATTGAGTTGTGTGTATACATTAAAGTATATTCATAAATCATCTTTAAAAAGGCCTATTTACTTTGCCCCAGAAAGCATTTTAAATACACCTATATTTTCTATTCAGGGCATTGTGAGTACAGAGGGCCAGACAAAGCAGAAGATGAGTGGATAGAAGACACTGCAAAGCCTTCTGTAGTTAGTGTTTTCATTTAAAATATAAGAAAAAAAAAGGAAATTTACAAGTTCTCCATAGTTTCAGAGAATATTTTTCCTGTGTTTTTAGCAAGACTGTTACAACTCCACCTGTTGATAACTTTTTCCCACTCCAACAATCCTAATCTACTTTGCACCTGCTTTGGCTAAAATATCCAGTTCCTTACAAAATTTGGTTTATTTATTTGTAACCTTAAAAAAGTAATTTATTATGAAACGATCATCATACTAACATCATTAGAAGTAATCACATTTTAAAGTCAGGGACCAATCCTGCAAACTTCATTTCCTCCTTCTATACCTTAGTTATGAATCTATTCATATGAATTTCTACATCAAAAAAGGAGGCAGAGGAGACTAAACATAGACCATAAAAAAGAATTTCATTAAAATGCATCATACAGACATGACATGAAAATCATTCTAACCTCTAGAAATCCTAAGGTGCACCTTAAAAAATACAAATATTTGAAAGACATGAAGGTCATTTAGAAAAGTCTTGTCTTTCCCAAAAGGGACACTATGACAAATACAGTTACAGCTGAACAGTTTAGCCTTTGTGAATCTCAATTAGAATGAGCTGATGATTAAAAACACTGCAATTTGCAGCCAAATCTTTAGAGGAAACAATGGACATGCTAACACTTGTATGTGTGCAAGTCAATTCATCCTTTCATGATAATTTTTAACTACTTAGTCAAATTCAGTTAGAGTGACTAATAACTTGCAGACTCATTAAATTCTCACCAGCTTTGTGAAAAAGTACTACAGAAAGATACTACTCTGATTAACAGGCTGCTTTGTGAGCTCAAGCCCTATCAGAAATCTGTGCATCCATGGGAAAGTAAGCATTATGAATGGCTTTGCAATAGAAAAAGCATAAATTAGTATGTAATCTTTCTTGGATATCAGCAAATCCAATCCCAAAGCTCAGGGTTAAGTTTCATTTCCAGACTAAGGTTTCCAGTTCCTGCATTCAATGCCAAGGCACAGGGCAGAGTTCAACTAACTGTTCATATGACTATTTCCCACACAGCCCATGTGTATCATCCTAGCTTAGGACAGAATGTTTTTTTACCTGATCAGTTTTGCTTTCCACACCTTAAAGACATCTCAGTTCTTTAAAATAACTACAACACACTGTTTATCAACTGAAATTACTGGGATGTACTCTCAACTTGAATTCTCACTTATCTGTTCTCTGATCATTTTATTTTTATAATATTTTTTCATGCATTAGAACTTAGCAGAAACTTGAAGAAAATATTGTCATCAGACAGTTCATGCAATTTGAAAATGTGATGCAACATTCATTTATCAATTCTTTATGGAACTTTAAAGCCAGAGAGAAAAATGCCTCTACCCACAGGCAAAACCATAGTGATCTTTTCCTTTTTTATCACTTCCTGCTTACAAACACCAGTTTTTCCCTCCTTTCTGAAATTATCTATTTTTCTGCAATGTTTCCTCCTCAGTAAAAGGAGTGTTAGGTCCTTTGAATTCTTCCCTTTAATACATCTTCTTGTAAATGCCTTTATGTCTTCGCTTCTGCCTCCCTCTTATGTCAAAGGCAGCTTTACACACTAAAGAAAGACTGAACTAGATTATTAGGACTTAAGAAATGAAATCTAGAAGAACTAAGAAGGTACAACGTCACATTTAGACCCCTGAGCCTGGCACACATCTGATCATATGCCAAGAAAACAGCTGCCTCCCATTAGTACATTTCCACTCATTCATGTCCCTGTTTGGTCCTTTGGCCTTTGCATGAGATAAGGTATTAACTTCCTCATTAATTATCACCTGAGAATATTCCAAATAAGAAACCATTGCTCACAGTAAATATTTACAAGACAACCTCATTATTTAAGAGATCTCAGACAGCTTTTCCAAGTTTATGATGTACTAACACAAGTTTAGGATTCTCTGTATAGTTATACAACAACAGTCTTAGTTATAATACCTATCAATTGAAAGGCTGTGTGATAAAAGTTGTATTTTTTTTTTCTCAGCTTTGCATCTACAAAACAAAGATTTTCAGAATTCAGGAGTTCCATAGCTGTACTTAAGTTTAAATTCCTTGAGATTTAACTGAACTTTTCACATGCACAAAATTAATTATTTCTCTCAAAACTATAATAGATTCTGTCCTTTAGATCCGGTAATAACAGTTACTTGTTTAATGGAAATCCAATTGGTTACTTCTAGAGCTCACAACTTTGATGCTTTTTTTCTTCTATCACTTACCACCTCAAACTGGTAGCATTTACCTTACAATTCTTCATAGTGAAACTGAGTAAAAGCTAAAGAAAGTACAATGACAAGAGGGTTCCTACCTCAATTTTTTTGCTGGAGACATGGACCTACCATTCCAGAAGTGTTTGAAAATACTCAGCTTCACAATTTCTACAAAGTATAAAAACCTAATGCTGTTAAATTATTTCACAGGATTTACAGTGAAGCAGGAGAGAGAGAAAAAAAATCTCATGAATTCTCATTCTTAAGTAGTTTTATTTTCAATATAAATATAAAATTGCATATAAATACCTTACACCTGAAATCCAGGTATAAATTATTTTTCAAATAGTAGGAAAAAGTTGAAGTGCCATTACCTCCTTGTCTTCCTGTAATTCTATTATTTCATGGTGCCGTGGGATGAAGAGATCAGTTTTTTTCTTGCCTCCTTCTCTCTTGTGGATGTTTTCATAACACAGTGCAGTTTCCCTTTAGAAAGTTAAAGGAAAGATTTATGAGTCTTCGTTTTTTAAATGCTTATCTGAATACATTTAGTGAAAGCTTCTTCTCCTCTTACAAACAGCTGCTGTTTGCAATAACTAATGAAAGCCTAGATTGCTCACTAATGGGAGGAGTTACACACTGTTGTACAATTATGCTGTAAACCCATAGAAGCCACACAAATCATGATTCAGTAATGGCAAAATCATGTAATTATCATCACAGGATGACTCTAACCACCACTCAATGGAATAAAAAAATAAAAAGCAGACAATTTTTGATATATGTTAATGTAAAACAAAGCTTCAAGTGAGTTATGATGCTCTAACTCTAGTTATGAGACTTAACATTGAAAGTAGCCAAAATAGACCTATCTGCACCACAAATTTTGAAAACTCTTGGCAGTAACAACTTTCTAAAGAGCCCTTTCATCATTTATTTTAGGAAAAAGGCTTCAAAAGGAAATTACTTTAAAGTACACAACTAGCTTTTATGACCACTTCAAATGACATTTCAATAAGCCTGGCCAAGACACTGGAAAGGATTTAAACCATGACAGATGCTTGCACAGCAAATTAAGATCAACCAGGCTACAGATAAGCCATGCTGAAGTTTATTTTTACAATTCCTCTCTCCAACTTCTAACAAATTTACAGCTACAGTCTTAAGTACAGATACTTAAGTATAAAACATAAGTAATCTTTATTCAAAAGCTCCACAGACCCAGGCCTCTGAAATAGATGTAGAAAGCCATCTGCTCTGGTACAATCAATACTTAACTAACACTACATAGAACAAAATCACCTACAAGCTCTATACCAGGAATAAGCAAATCAGGCATTTAAGGTCAGAAACACTAAAGAAATTCTAAAATTATTTCTTGCCCAGACTTTCCATTCTAACTTCCTGTTTCACTTTCAGTTAGAGAACAGGATGCATAATCTGAAACCTGAAGTCTTATTTTTTGTAGGTTTCGGTTGTCTCCTTTAAGAAATTAGAACCAGTCATTTATACTTGTAAGACACAGAGGAGGGAAGTGACATAGCCACATTTCTAGTATCTTAATGAGCACTTGTTCAGTAGTAGAAATACATAGTCTACAGTATCTTAGTGAGCACATCTACAAGAAGTTATAGACACAAATGCAGTTGTCTTCACCTTAACATAAGGTTATAAACTCAACTAGGAAAATACCTTCCTCGCATCCTTTTTGACAAGGAACCATTTCAAAGTCAAGGAAGGGCTAACTTGAGGATTAGTTAATTAAGGATTAAATTTACTAATTGCCTTGCATTCTTCTCTCAGGAACTTGAATGCCACCACCTCTTTGGCCTTCACATCCCCAAAGAATTAATCCTTTTTCATCAGTAACAAGCCCAGCAGAGTACCTAGCTTTGAGTTCTTCAGGGATCTGCTTGACTGTACCCCACAGGGCATAGCTCTGAATGTCCAAGGGGCTCAAGCATGTTGAGCTGGCAGATACTCAAGAAAACTCTCCTCACAGTACATTCTCATGTGCAAAAATGCTATCTCAAGTGTGGCAGAAGACCAGCCAGAAGGAGTCAAAAGCTCAACCAAGTTACTGAAAGTAGATCATATTTTTTACAAGCCATCCCCTATAAAGCAATTTGAGTTTCAGTAAAACAAACCTTTATAAGTGTGTTCAATGCCCTGAAACCACAGCAAAATTAATAACTGCAAGGATTACATTTCCTTATGTGAAATAAGCAGAAATGTCTGCATATGTGCATATACTTCATGAAGTGTAAGAGCTCAGCAACAGCAAATGAGCCTGACTGCTGCAAACAAAAAGGCTAAACCCAATAAAAATATTCTGTGTGTCATTCTATTCTACTATGTATGTATTGGATTTGCATGGCAAGATTAGGCACAGTCTGAAAATCACTTGTGGTCTGCTGTGGCCCCTGGTGCCATAACTGTGCCGACAGCAGAGGGAGCATTAAACTCATTGCCCACGGGAAAGTGTGGGGAGTGATACCCATGTTCCNATACAGCATGGCAAGATTTTGGTAGTAGGGAGGCTGCAGAGGTAGCTTCTGTAGAAACTTTCTCTATATCCAGCAGGGCCAGTGCCAGACAACTCCAAAGGCCAAGCCCATCAACAACAAGTGGTTGTGCCTCTGTTATCCCCTTTAACAAGGGGAAGAAAGTCACTGCACAAGAGCAATTGCTGCTGCAGACAGGAATGAAAACATCTGAGAGAAACAACCCTGCAGACAACAAGGTCAGTGAAGAAGGAGGGAGAGCAGGTGCCTCAGGCACTGGAGAAGATTCTCCTGCAGCTCACACTGAACACCATGGTGAGGCAGACTGTCCCTCTGACCACCCATGGAGACGTCTACAGTGGAGCAGATATTCACCTGCTCCCATGGAAGATCCCCATGCCAGGGCAGGTGGATGCCTGAAGGAGGCTGTGACCCTGTGAGCAGCCTGTGCTGGAGCAGGTTTGCTGACAGGACTTGTGACCCCATGAGGAGCTACACTGGAGGAGTTTGTTCCTGAAGGATTGCACCCCGTGGAAGGGACCCATGCTAGAGCAGTTCACGAAGAACTCCAGCCTGTGGGAAGGACTTGTGCTGGAGAAGTTTGTGGAAGACTGTCTCTGTGGGAAGGAGCCCACAGTGGTATAGGGGAAGACTGCCAGGAGCACTCCCCCTGAGGGGAAAGGGGTTGCAGAAACAATGTATGATGAACTGGCCACATCTGCATTCCTCATCCCCCTGCACCGCTATGGTGGGAGGAGATAGAGAAATCAGGAGTAAAATTAAGCCCAGAGGGAGGAGAGGGAAAGGCCTTTTAAAGATTTGGATTTATTTCTCATTATCCCACTCTGATTTGATTGGTAATAAATTAAACTAATTTCCCCCAGTCAAGTCTGTTTTGCCTGTGACTAATCACCAAGTGATCTCTCCCTGTCCTTATCTCAACTCACAAGCCCTTTGGTATATATTTTCTCTCCCCTGTCCAGCTGAGGAGACTGAGTGACAGAGCAGCTTTGGTGGGCACCTGGCATCCAGCTAGGGTCAACACAACTCATACAAGCTTGTGTTATATGTCCCCCTTCCCCAGGTTGGGGCCTAAATTGCTGGTTTCTGTTATGAATACATTTATATAGTAGTTGTAAGCTGTAAATGGCTGAAAGAGGTGCACTAGGCTGGACAGAACACATCTAGTTTGGCTCACAAAGGTGTGTAGAAATATCTACTTTCATTCCATTATTAACTTCTCAGCTTCATGTTCAACTCTATGCATATATATGAAACTCAGTCTAGAATATTAAAGGTCATCCTGCCTTCATTAAAATCAATGGAAAAAACACTAACAGTAAACTATTGGAATTCATAGTAGAGCTTATGAGAGTTAGTAAAAAATAGGTAGAGTACCCAGGAATCTCAGTGCAAACCCTCAACTCAAACTTTTTTTATGATAAAAGAGTGAGACTTGATGAAGAACTAACCAGGATATGCAAGTTCCCCAGCAAAAGCTGCTTTTATTAGGATAGAGATACTGAAATATCAGTGAAAACTACATCAGATATATTACCATCTTACCTACCCAAAATTACTCCCCCAGTTGAATCATTACTTGCTTAAAAATCAAAACCATGTTCAGTGTACACAATACAAAAGCTGAATTAACATGGCCCATAGTTCAAATGTGTCTTTAGAGATAAGAAAACAACCAGTTCCCAAATACTTTATATATCTAAAATTTCACTCACTAATTCTAAGCCAATCAACATAATCCAGAGTATTTCTGCATGCTTTCTGACAAATCTGATACATTGACCACAAAGAGAACGTTCTCAGAAACACAAACTAGGAGTAAGACTTGCTATCTGTACTCTGCTTCTGTTCAAAGAGCATTGTCTTTCTAGTATTTTGGGGGGAGGGGAACCACAACACCACACAACAACAAAAACATCCAAAAAAATGAACAAACAAAACTTTGCTACCATTTGTAGAACATGCAGCCAGAATAAGTATAATTTTTTTCATAATTTAATAATTTAACACTGAAGTCAGTCCCACCTCAGAAAAACAACACAGTCATATATTTCTGTCATCATTTTTTCACACATGTATCACCTCTATATCCAGTGAATACATTCTCATGATAAAAATTCACAGGCTTACAGAATTCTCTCTTAAAATGTTACCTTCTCCTGGCAAGAAACTAAAGAGAAAAAAAGAGGGAGGGGGGAAGGAATAAAATCTTTTCCTTGCTTGTACAATTCCTCCTCCATCATTTAAAGCATTTTAAAGATGATCATTCTTATAAAGAAAGCATGGGAGCTAAAGTGAATTTTCAGAGTAAAAGGGTGACAGCACCATCAAGTGGCTCTGTAAGGCACTATTTACTACTGGTTTAATGCACAACAGAAAAAAGTTATTATTGTCCAGTTGTGTACAGAATGGACTTCTTAAAATTAGTTTAAATTGTGTCAGATTATATTCTGTAGAAATCTAAGTTATTTTGAAGCCTATAATAAGGATAAGCATATTGAATTTTTAATATGGTTAATTTTATGCAGTTGCCTTTGTTTTATTATGATACTAATAAAGGAATAGCTTGGTATTATTATTATTAATGGAACAGAACCGTCTCACAGCAGGAGAAGTCCTGGACACATTGTAACTACATTGATTACAATCCAGTAAAATCCAAGAGCTGGATGTCCCTAATCTCCAGCATATCTTGATGATCTGGGAAAATGTTGAGCAGAAAGCAGCCTCACAACAGTTACACTTCATTTCTTTGGCAGCTAAAAATGTGAAATAAACTCTAAACTGAATCCCACCCAGAAGGATGTCAACTCTAAAAAAGAGAGGTCAGCTTGTGTGTCTAAAGACCTGAGATTAAATTACTAACAGACCATAAAAATAAAAAGGCCTGTTAAGGAGAAAAAAACATACAGATTGTCATCTTTGTGTAAGATGAATCAATCTGCACATTTTTGCTTCTCTCTTCTGGGAGCGAGACTTGACAAGCAAATGACCTTCACATAGAACAAGAGTAGTACCTCTAGAAAATTAAACATTTTTAACATTATACTATTAGTTTGTGTGATAATGAAAAGTATGTATTTCAACAAAGTATAATGCCTTCCATGGCTTGCAAATCTAAATTAAAAAAGTAGTGCAACAGTCATTTTCTCATTGTATGCAGATGCTGCAGTTTTTGTAGCTATACCCTACGGTGAGTCTCACATGGCTGAAAGAACATTGCAAAATTAGGAGCAACTTCAAACAACACAGCTGACTGCACTGAAGAGAGACTTTTTTGATGAGAAACTGAAATTCTGAACCAAACTTTAAAAGTGATCTCTGCTTTTAACACTAGTCACACTATGTGGTTTCAAGGAAAATTACTTATTCCAATCCCTTGCTAAGTCAAATGAGCATATTTCCAAATGAAAATATGAAGGACAACTTTGCTATAGAAATACATCATCCAGTCAGATCCCTGGCATTTCCAGCAATATTCTAACATCTACAGAAGAATATTCAGCACAGTTTACTCTACTGTAAAATTGAAAAACAATTTTAAAATCATTTTTAACACAGAGATAATAATTTATATACTTAAGTTTATGCACAGGATTGAATATCTTGGACTGAAGTCTGTGCTTGCTACTCCCTAGGAGCTATATATAGATGCATATTATTCTTCAACATTTCAACATCCAAAAGATCCTAGGCACCTCCAATCTCTAGACTGAACAGCCCAAAGCCTGTATGATATTTTATTAGGCATGATGCAGAAACTGAGAACAGAGATTTAGAGATATGAAAGAAATGGGCTACAGTAATTAGATCATACGGTTTCTCAGATACGGTATATGCACATAATGATGACTCCATTAAAGTCAATTTTTATGGCATAGTAACTCAATTCTTGAAGGCAAAACAACAGGATTATATTCTTAAAAGATCTGCTTGAGGAAAGATGGTAGTTTCATCACCTTTTTGAAAATGGCATGCAGTAAGTAGTATTTTCAGCTTACAGAATGATATTCTTAACAAGTAAAATATAATACAATTGAAATACATCAGATCAGAACCAGAAACTTAGCGTAGAATATTTTTGAAGTAATGATATATACTTCTTTCTTAACTCACTGAGGTTCTTTATTTCCCTTGAAGGCAAGTATGATCTTATATTAAAAAAACACCCAGAGTGAGGAAACAGGAACCAGTGACATTTTCCTGCAAATAATGTGCATGAACAGGTAGTGTGATTATGTATGCATCTGGATTAAGATGACATGCACCATCAGTTCCCAAACTGAGAAATATGGTAAAAACAACAAATTGAGACATTCAGGAATATTTTTAGTGACAAAACCAAGTTCATTACTGCACTCTTTTGTGCTAAATATTGTTAAATTTTGTTTGCCTAAAATATTCAAACTAGCCAATCTAAAGTCATGGGTGTTTTGTATCATTACTAAATGAACTACGAAGCCCTAAACATTTCTAAGCTGTACAAATGTAATTCTATTATTCATCTTCATTTTAATTTACCAAGCAGCATTAATAAAAGAATCAACATCTTATTCTATTCAATTATACTAGCACCCTTTTTTTAACATACAGTGAAATAAACTAAATCATGATAAAGCATACCTTCTGAAACTGTGAAATTCAGTATCTAAATATTTATAAAGGTATTTATATAAGTGACTTATGGCCAACAGAAATGTGACAGTAATAAATTACATTTGTAGTGATTAAAGCCACTGAGTTTTAAAGATTACCCAGCTTAGTACACTTTTTCAAACACAAAAAGTGTTGTCTTATACATATGTCTTTAAAAACGGCAGTAAAGACAATATAAATGGACTGTTACTTAACTTACTAACCTGTACATTATTCAGGTAAAGTACCTTATCTGTAATGGAATTAAAAAGCTTTTTAAGAATACTGAGAAAGGCTGAAGAATAAATTGATGCACTCTTAATAACTTTAAATCATCGAGGCTCTTTATGCCAAGAAGTGTTGACAATTCCAACTTCAAGGTCATTGTCAACTTGGTAAGTCATTAGCAAATAAAATATGGCTTAATTGGAGCAAACTCAGCAAGGAGCTGCATTATTTTAAGTGAATACTGCAATATAACTTGAAGAAGAATTACTAATCGCCACTCCCGGTGACAACGAAATGGATGAAGAAGGTGCTTCCTAACTTTTTTTCTATGACTTTCCCGTAATTAAATATGGAAATAGATTCTGTGCAGAATTAAAAGTCCCTGAGTGCATTAATTCAGGCACTAATGGACTGCCTTCCAGCGTTCCAGCACACAGGTACTTCCCAGCGTGTTACCAACATTAGCTAATATATCAGTGTCAGACTCCAGCCGTACACTTTCGTTTGAATATCCTACTCTGGAAAGCAGACTCTGGCTGATTACACATCCTGTTTTCAAAGGATGTATTTTTCACACTCCAAAACAGTGCCTGAAACTTTATGTGCATTGATGAAACAGCTGGAGTAAGACCTGAGATCCAGTTGCCTGAAGATGTATGCTGATGTACTATGTACACACCATGCTTACCTAGCCTTTAGAGCCACCTCACTAAGCTCTGGCATGACAATTGTCAATGGTTTAGGGGTTTGAGTTTTTTTAATAAAGCATCTTTCCAAAACATAACCTAATTTGCTTATTTGCCACCTTTCGTTNCCACCTTTTCTAGCACAATATATCACAAACTCCCTAGCACAATTATACTATTGAGGGTTATAACATTTAAACAAAGGGAGTTCCTCTCAGCACAGACCTCTTGGTACCGCTGCTCCATTCAAACTGTTTTCTCAATTTATGCTACAGAAATATTCACTTCCTCCAGCTCTCCCTCCAAAACATTTTATGAGCAAATAGCCTTAAATCTGCAGAGCTTCCCTAGGTCTAAGCCTGATACACCAGTCCTTCCATGTTTTTAAAGCAACTGCCATTCTATCAAAGCATGGCAATAGTCACCAGAAGAGCATGTGAAAATGAACAGCTGATTTTAACTAATTCTGTGATATTTATAGAGTGCGTATGTTTAAATGGCTAAAATGTTTGCACTTACCTGAATCAGAGGGTGTAGCTCAGTCACACAATGCAAATGTGTGGCTCGCTCTTGGCATTGCACGTGGGCAACAATCCACTAAAGCACTTCAGTATGTCCTTAGCTTAAAATATGTAAGCAGTCTACTGCAGTCAAATGCAACAGTTACATGTTAATAGCTAAATCTATAGTTAAGTGCTTTGCTGGACTGAGGCCTACATTTGTTTGACAGTGAAATTGTGCTTTGGGAATTCATTACTTCTCCAAAATATATACCCATAGTAAGAAAAAAAGCAGCAAATTGAGGAACCTTGGCCTCTGAAGGCACAACAAGGGAGCTCTGACCTAAACCTAGCTGTTATGCAAAACAAAAATAAAGATTCAACACAAGAGTTAGCACAAATATTCTGCCACTTCTTTAGGAAAAAGAGAAGCCAAAATAGCTGTTCCAAGTACTGAAAGAATACTCAAAATAGTTTATTATCCACTTAGGAATTTATATATTGTATCGCTTTTTCATGTTGTTACTTCTTGTGGTATTATACTTCAACTGTGAAAATTCATTAAATTATTAAAGCTTATGTACTGGTTTTATTTAAGCAAATTCATATTGAACAAATAAAAATACATAATTAGGTAAGCTTTGCTAACAAGGAAATACTGTGAAAAAATCTCAGAAGACATAATTGTTTTCAGGGTATCTGAAAGCCCTTTCTCTCCTGAGGATCATAATGCTTCAGTTTATGTTGTTGGTGCATCTCTGATACACTTGGCACCTATAACTGCTTTTATATATGTGTTTGTATATATATATATACACATACATATTTATATATCCACAAAGTATTAACTGATCCCATTGATACTGTAATAAGCATTAACAGAAAAGTGCAACTTGGGTGCATTCCATCCAGACCCATGGACTTGTGGATGTCCAGTTTGCTCAACTGATCTCTGACCCAAACCTCATCAACTGAGGTAAAAACTACCTTCCTCCCATCTTCCTCTGCAGTTTTAAAGTACCGGGACTGCTAGTAGTTGATATTAGCAGTAAAGACCAAGGAAAAGATGGCATTGAGTAATTCCACCTTCTCTGTATCCTTGGTCACCAGTGCACCCATTTCATCCCTCAAAGGGCCCACACCACCTCTAGATTTCCTTTTGCTTCCAACATACTTGAAAAATCTCTTCTTGTTATCCTTGACCTCTCTTGCCAGGTTAAGTTCTAAGGAGGCCTTAGCTCTCCTTGTTGTGTCCCTACACGCTCTGACAACCTCTCTATATTCTTCCCAAGTGGCTTGCCCATTCTTCCATGTACTATATATTTCCTTCTTATGCCTAATCTTATCCAGTAGTTCCCTACTCAACCGTGCAGGTCTCCTAACTCTCTCACTAGATTTCCTACTCTTTGGGATGCACTGATCTTGAGCCTGGAGGAAAATGTGCTTGAATACTAGCTTGCTTGGGTCCCCTTACCTTCTACGGCCCTGTCCCACAGGACTTTATCAAGCAGTTCCCTGAGAAGGCCAAAGTTGGCCTTTAAGTCCAGGGTAGCAATCCTGCTCTTGTCCCTGTGCCTACTGCCTGCAATCCTGAACTCCACCAACTCATGGTCACTACAGCCAAGGGTGCCCCTACCTTCACATCCTCAATGAGTTCCTCTTTATTTGTTAGTACAAGGTCCAGCAATACTCCTCTCCTAGCCAGTTCCTCCACCACCTGAGTTAGAAAATGATCATCAATGCTCTGGAGGAGCCTACTGGACTGCGTATGCCTGGCTGTGTAAGTCTCCCCACAAATGTCTGGGTAATTAAAGTCCCCCATGACAACCAGAGCCTGTGATCTCGAGGCTATTTCCAGCTGCTTATAGAAGGCATCATCAGTTTCATTATCCTGATCAGGTGGCCTGTAGTAAACACCCACTACAATACTATAGTGGTAGCTAAAATACTACCTGAAATCCTCCAAATCTACAAATCAGAGGCTTACTTCAGATTGAAATTCTCGCATTACCCAACACCTTTTCAGTATACCATTTAATCTCCTTGCCTTAATTCTCCATTTATAAAATAATCACAGTTACACAGATCCTATATATGATTACTTGTAAACTATTCTTTTTGCTTATTCAGTATTCAGAGAACATCATGCCTTCTATTTGTGCAGCAGCATTCATAGGAAATGTGATTCCCAACAGAAATGCTGAATACTGAAACTGCTAGCGTGAAATACTTAGAAATGGTTGCAACCTGGATAGTTGCAACAAAATGACTCTGCTGCCCCCTAATGCATTGCTTGGAAAAAGTAATTACAGGGCAAAATAATAACCAAAAAGCAGTAATTATTTTGTTTTTGTTATTAATTATGAAACATAATGAACTCCATGCATTTAGTATTGCTCAAGCATCCCCTCTGTCCTGAATGCTACATATAGTTGATGTTGTTACTTCAGAATCATCTGTAATAACAAACAGTGAATAGAAGCTCTTGAAGCCCTTCAAAAGGAAGACATCTTCAATGTGCAATTTGTTTGAGAAGATGTGACAGGAACATTAAAGAACACTTTTACAACATGTAAAAATTCACATCTCACAATAGAACAAAAGGTACATGACAGAGTTTGAATCTGTCATGACTTTTTTTTTTTTCCAAATTAGATTTGGTAGCAGATTTACAAGCTTTCAGATCTAAATGTGATTTAACAGTATGAAATTTTTTAAATATTAATTCTTTGAATAAGCAGTAAGCTGATCTAGAACTTAAAAAACACAGACAGTACAAAAGACTTCAGATTAAAGTAGTATTCTACACACTTAAATCAGCATATTTTTGCCACTTTACTACTTAGCAGTAGTCAGACAACTGAATTCTAAGCACTTTTTGAAAAAAATTATCCTGACCTACAATGATAATCTTTTAATTAATGTCAAGAATGATGAGTTCCTTTTTTCCCCCATTACTCCCTTCATAAGAATTCAAGTATATCTGTGGTTTATTTTTTGAATCACAGAAAAAAACAACTACATTGAAAGAATATATATTAAGAAAGCTCTAAAAACGATGACATACTCTACTCTATATCCCAAGAGTTTTAATTAAGTAAAATAATGAATAAATTCGTAGAGTAAAACACCAAAGACACAATGTCACTATTATTTACTTTATAGTAGCCAAGACCCTGTCATCAATGAAAATCTCAGGAAGCCAGGTTCTAAGCAGTAGTCTAATTAGTATCAGTTCCTTCAGATCAAACATTTTAGCATCCTAAATACTTTAGTTACAATTGAGGTTTATGTACAGAAACCTCTATAGTTAAGTACATCAAACTAGAACTGATAGACTGTGGTTTTATTAACTAAAAAGCTACAGCATTCATTTTTTCTTATACATTATGGGAGCACAAGTGAGCTCCATGGTAATACTAAAAAGAGTGGAAATAGCCTGTTCAGGTGTAGAAAAAAAATGTAATGATCTGCCAAGAAAATTAACTAGAAGACTGAAGTATTTTAAAATCACAATCCTTAATAAATGTAAATTTTCAGATATAGCCCACTTAATTTTTAACCAATGATGATATCTCACATCATAATACATTACTTATGCATTATTGTGGCAGGTGTGATGGAAAACAGTGTAACACAAGACTAAATTAATAGAAGTAGGTAACATTATGAATCTCAGTTGAAATGTAAAGATGCCATTTGATAAAGCCTGTTATCTGCTAACTTTTGTAGCATATTGTTCTCTCCACTATCCTTCTCAACAGCTTCCACCATGAGCCACCAACAATCAAATAGAAGTACCAGAGATAAGTCTTCTACATTTACAGCACTAATTTCAAACTATTATGTCTAAAACCAGAGTAATGGTTCTCATATGTAACATCATTACTTAATGAGTTACTTAATCTTTTTCCATTATAATTTAAGCTGGAGGAAGAGTCTGGGAAAAGGAGATAAACAAGGAAGAGCAGCGAAGACACTTTATGATATACTGCACTCGATGATTGTGATTTTATCATTCTAGCAAGAAATGTAATGCAATAAACAGATCTATCACCTTTTTCCACTTGGAAAGGTACATAGGCGTCAGTCTGTCTCAAATGATTTTACAGCAAGAAAAAACCCTAAAAATAAGTACATTACATGACATACCATCATCTAATAAGGATTTATTTAATTGTCAGTTAGTCCCATGCTTTAGACAGACTCATTCTTTCTGTAGTTGTGTTGTTTTATGTACTTTGTAGCTATTGGCACTGATTTTACTTTAGTCATGCTATGCTTTTGTTCTATAACACTGACCCCACATACTAAAGCTTCAAATGCTAAATTCATATTTTTCTTCTTAACATAAGGACTTAATTACATTCTAAAGATGGGTTCCATTTCAAGTTGTTACACTCAAAGAAAATTGATGCTTATATGTACTGCCTTAGGCAAAAAGCATCCCTGCTCATCTTCCAAGTAGTGTGAGACGCTGTCCCCATACATTTATCTTTGCTAGCACATAGGAAAAAGAGAGTCAAAAATTCTCTCTATAATGCTTAGAAGTACTCAAGAAAGCAGTAGGAAGACCAGACTTCAGCTTTCCAAGAACAGGACTGCAACTTAAGCATTTTGTGGTGCAAGGATGAAGGAGCAAGGAGAACAAAATACATCTCTTTCCACAGAGTCATGTCCAATTCCGACTTTTTCATCTGATCCCTGCTTCGTGCTTCCTAGCTAAAATACCAGCAGTCAGTGTGGCACCAACTTAAAACCACAGCCTCCCTCCAGCTTTGAGATATCACACAACTGCTAAGGTAAATACCCGAGAAGGGAGTACAAGCAAATTTACTGTGTCAGGTGGCCCTGTGGCCTGCCATGGCCCAACCTGTACCAGCTTTCCCCAAGCACCCACTCAGGCTCAGCAGTGCCTGCTGCAGCCCTAGGCATGTTCAGAAAGGAATTACTCCCTCCAATTTCTTTGTTTCAACCTTTAAAGCGATACTTGGCCTGCCACAGAGTTTTGTTTTACGTTTATCCAGCAGTAGTGGCTGCCACCATTCAGCCTCCTCAAAGTCACCATGAACCAGAAACAAGTCTGGTGATGGTACTTTTGAACAGCCTCATTCTGTTTGTTTTAATAGGTCTCATCTGGTTCTAATGTCATCATTAATGACTAGAATAGTAATGGTAGTGGGAATCTATCACCTAAAGTACCCATGTCCTACAGAAGCTGTAGGAAAGGTGAGGAGACAACTTTTGGTAGATAAGTAGCATGTCTTAAACAGGTAGCAAAGCTTTCCTCCAGCAAGCCTCAAAAGAGGTTCAGCTAGCCCCTGGAATGATTAGTAATAATTATTAGGAATACATATTGTGCTGTTTCTGTCTTTGTTTCCAAAAACTCTCAAGTAACAAATGCTGATCACATATAACTTTTTGCTCCCACACCACAGTGACTGAGCTTCATGGATAGTTTCTAGCTTTGCATGCATATGCAGCACTGATTTCCAAACTGCCAACAATTGGCCTCAATGTTTGCTCTCAGAATGCAGCACTCTCATTCAAACATGCCTTTTCTCTGCTAGATGACTTGCTTCTTCGCACCAAGCTTACCCCTAACGAGTGCAGAGGATTTCCTGCAGGCAGCTGACACCACATCCTGGCACATCCACTCAGGCCATGGAGAAATGTGAGAAGATAAGCAAAGGAGCACATTTTCTCCCTTGACATATACATTGTGATGGGAGATGATACCTCAGGTGTTTCCTACTGCAGAAAAATGGCAAGCATAGGTAATGCAGTTACTGCCTAGAAGGCAATCATTCATACCCTATTGTTTTCATCAACTGATACCTTTTGCTAGAATTGCATTTACTGAGGGCATGTTAAGGTTCTGAGTCCCCTATTTAAATATACCTCAGCTTTTCTGGGAACATCTCTCTTAAACTCCCAAAAAGCATTTTTATAAGACCAGTACAGATTCCTCATGACCACAGCCAGCTGTGCAGGCAGCAAATTTAGCCCTCCAACATGAAAAACTAAAAATACAGTAACAAAATTTAAACCCAGAGGGATTTAATTCTCAATATTCTTAACATTAGAAAAAATATGTGCATATGTGGATAAAAAAAGCAATATACAGAAGGTTACAAATAGTTACTCAACTTCATTGGTATTATCAGACTTTCTTGATATGGTTTTTAACAATAGCATTGTCGAAGAAACATTAACAAGAACAAACACAACCACAAAATACTAGGGAGGCAGCAGTAGATGGCGTATTTCCCCAGTTTTCCTCAGGTTATGCAGTATAACTGAACTCAGCCAATTTCACCATTGCAAACATGATGCAGCAGAAAGATTTCACATTTCAGTGCTTTCATTAAAAAAAAAAAGAAAAAAGGTATTTCTAAATATCTTCAGGCTACCTCAGCTCTGAAATTAAACATATCCATACTGTACTATCTAGTTACTTCACGCTTCATCAACATCCATTCCAGAATTACATTCAATGAGGATCTCTATGAAAAGCTGCTACAAGTAGGAGTCAGTAAGGAAAGTCTTCTATAAGTGATATTCTTCCTGTTGAGGTAAAGCATTCCTGATTTTTATTCAGGTTATGTATGTGAAATGTTAATGGAGCCCTCACATAAGCAGAATCTTAAATATTACATGAATCAGAGTTCCCCCAAGTTTGTGCCCCTGCTCCAGAACTGACAGTGGCCCTTGTGCCAATAATTGCATTCAGTATACAGAAGTCTCTGCTTCTCTAAATCATTCCTGCAGCAGACTTCATAGAGCAAAAACTATAAGCTTCTGCTCCTCTCTTTTTCCTGGTACCCTCTCTATTAGAATTGGTTGTACTCATGTATTTGTATCTGAGGTTGGAAAGAAATTGCTGTAGTACAAAATCTTGTAAGGAAAGGAAACTGATAAAAAATAGATGTGTTCTACATCTCCACAGAATATTTAGAGACTCACTCAGGCATCCCCATAAAAAAAACAATTTCACAACATGAAACTAGCAGACAAGCAGTTTGCAAAATCCTGGGGGGGGGGAAGNTCTACATCCTTCTGCAAATTCTGTATCTGTTTCATTTTTCAAGACTGTCATGTGAAAATATTTAACCATCATTCTCAACCAGGGTTCTTTTTGTGTCTGAGACTTTACTCTGCTCACATTGTCTTCCAGTCTGCTATGAGATTTGTTGATTTAGTTCTTTTTCCTATTTCCAAATAGGCAGTAAGTTGCAGCTGAAACTACTGCTATCAGTTGGGTTACTGCATGGACAAGTCATACATACAATATTTGTCTAGAGAAGAAGACAAAATTTTGGGCCCCTCACTACAAGAGGGACATGGAGGTGCTGGAATGGGTACAGAGGCTCCCAAGCTGCTAAAGGGCTTAGAACATAAGCCTTATGAAGAAAGACTGAGGGATCTGGGCCTGTTTAGCCTGAAAAAGAGGAGATTGAGGGGAGACCTCATTGCTATCTATAACAACCTGAAGGGAGGTTGTAGAGAGACAGGGATTGGTCTGTTCTCCCTAGTGGAGAGTGATAGGACAAGGGGAAATGGATGGAAATTGTGCCAGGGGAGGTTCAGGCTAGACATTAGGAGGAATTTCTTTACTGCAAGGGTTGTCAGCCATTGGAACAGGCTGCCCAGGGAGGTGCTTGAGTCCCCATCCCTGGAGGTGTTGAAGACATGGGTAGATGTTGCATTGGGGGGCATTATTTAGCAGGTTGATAGGGCTAGGACAAAGGCTGGACTGATGATCTTCAAGGTCTCTTCCAGCTGTAACTGTTTTATGATTCTAAGAGACATGAGTCTGGCCAAGGACAGCTCTGAAATAAAGACTTGCTTGTTCTCGTTGTTCTCCTTAGTTCCAATACTGTCCTCTAATTCTTCATACGTTATTTCTATATGTGATTATTTATATATTTCAGTTGAACCAAAAACACCAAATCCAGGATTAAATTCTCAATGCAGTACTGCTCATATACATGAATACAAGGACATCTGCAGATAAAGAAATGCCAGTGCCATCACCAGAATAATTTTAGAAATAAGAAAGCTGCATTAATATGGCACCAGATTTGCACTCCATACTACCACAGCATGTTAGAAACAATTGGACAGCATTCAAGACATGGTGTAGGTTGAGAAAGGTAGAATGTTGCATTACATACTGAAGCTGAATATTGGATTTTAAAACAGTGGGGAAAAAGCTAGGGAAAAAAAGGTTTGGGGATTTTCTTTTCTTGCTCATTTTAAGGAGATATTCTAAATAAAAGCATTGTGTTAAACTGTGATTCATAAGGAGTTCTGAGCTTTCACACCATGTGATAGAAACACATTACTAAGTGGTTAAAAACAACTCTGTGTTCCAAAGCATTTTATCTGTAATAATCACCCCTTTGGAGAGCAGACTTCTATGTATTTTCCATTAATACATGCACCATGTGCATCTATCTTCCTATCTTTGCTGTCAACTGAAATGTCTTGACAGGAGCTGGTTCAAAGCTGGCTTTGTGAATAACAACCATCTTCTGGCTACAGAACATCAGCATAGCAGGCTTGGTCCTTCAAAAATAAATTCCATCAGCTATCTCAAGAAGCTGAACAGTGAAGAAAGATCATGGGCCATGGATATATTTTCGTAGTTCAGAGTTTCTAGTGCTACCCCAGTATTTTATCATACAAATGAAAGAAAATTGTAGGGCTTTTTGCTATTCTTTCATTACATGAGCATTATTAGAAAACAACAATCTGTGACTATAAACCATGGAGTCTATGACAAAAAGTACTAGACTTGGAATCACTTTTAGTAGATGAAAAAAAAAATACACATATTGTTAATGGTGTCCAAAACTGTGGCAAGCAGACACCTCTCAAAATAAAACTACTTAAAAGAGCTAATCTTCACAGCTAGCTGAATTTAGTACCTCCTATCTGTTGTTTTCATTAGGAACTGGGCAAGCAAACATACTGCCAATATAAATATGGCACTGGAATAATCTCATCTGTAACAAACTTCCTTTGTTAATAAACTAGTGAAAGCATGAAACTTTTTTCACCTGGCAGCTGAGAAACTTCATTTTCAAGTTAAGTTCCCTATTCTTACAGCTCAGATAAAATACATTTTAAAGGTGGGCTTTAAATATCACTATTCAGTGTGTGAGAATTTATTTTAAATTTTTCATTGTAATGTTAAAGCATAGTAATTCCAAAAGAAAAATAAACTTATTCTAGCAAATACAACTGAGTTCTATTAGGCAAAACGAGGTTGAATAAGACCCACTAAAATATAGCATACAGGCTACACAAATACAATATTTAAGACTTCATCAAGGTTAAATAGCATTGGTGGGAAGGGGAAAGTCAGTCATATTATTTATAATGAAATTAAGTTAAGCAAGTGTAAAGAAATCAATGTGTAACTCCAAAATAATTGCTATAAATGAGACCAGGATCTACAGTCAGCAGTTGCTATGATGTAGTAACTGGATACAAAGCTGTTCACAATTCAAATGCAGTCAGGAAAAGTAGTTAATAGAAATGAGCTTCCCCTTGACAACTGTTCAGCAGAATGTGGGAACTGAGAGCACAGTGTTCTTACTCCAGCTGCCAGAGAACAGCTGCCTGGCTCTGAAAACTAAAAAAAGCAGCATCACAAACTGACAGCAAGACAAAGCAGCAGATTCAGCAGTTTTGTCCATACTCTGCACTGGTCAAAGCCATGTGGTTGCAGTTAGCATCACAGCAGCCCTGAACTAAAAAGCCTTCCTGAAATTTCAGGGTTACCCTCAGTTTGGGACCATAGAGATACAGTCACATCACTTCTGGATGGCTTTAAGAGCAAGTTGTGCTTGCCCATGTCTGTCTGCAACATATCATGTGAGTATATATGGTGCATGGGCCATTCTTGTCATTTATCAAAGCATTTCATCCCCTCCCACCAAGAAATCATTGAAGTATACAGAGCATTTTGTTCATTATCTCTTCTGCTAAATAGGCATCCCCAAAGTGCTCGATAACTAAATATGTCTCCTGTTAAATCTCAAAGTTACAAAACTGAGGTGTCAGTAAATCCAGTAAAATGAGCCTTTTCACAGTAACTTCTTAACAACTGGAGAAACTTAAACCTGAGAGCAAGACAGGAAACAGAAGGAAAAAGACACAAGCTTTCAGCTCCTCAGTGTTCTGGGCACACAGTGATATCACTTCATTTCCACCCAAAATCCCACCCACGTTCAGAAGCAAAATGGATTGCTGAGGCTGAGTGGATGTCAGATGACTTTCTGCTATATTCACCAGGCGCAAGTTTGCCAGGCTGCAACTTCCATCAGCCTATATCTTCTCTATAGATTGCTGTCAGAGCAGAATATCTGTGCTCAACATTCACATTGCACAGCTGAAAACAATCACCTAGACTCTAAAGCTGCAGAAAAATCAGTATCACCTCTTTTCAAAGGAAAAAAACTGGATTTTATCCCAGAACTGAAACAAGCTGAATTCAATCTTGTTCACCAGGCCAAACAATTCTCTTGCACAAGCCTGCACAAATGCAAAGAGCAAGAGCTTCCCCAATTAAAAGAAGATCAAAGCATCCTACAACATTTCTGTTTCAACTGTTGTGACTCTGAGATGTTTTCTGGCACAGGAGCTTTATCAACTTCCATAACAGCTTGCTCAGTGACAGGTCAGGTTGGGAACATGATCCCCCACAGCAGTGTAAGAAGACCAACTGGGCTGGAGCAACGCATACATTTCCTTGTATAATAGGTTATTTGAATGCTACTCTACAGCACTGTAAAAATTCATACTTTGCTGGGTGTGGATCCTGAACAATTAGAGTGAGATTTGTTCTCAGCCTCACATTTATTATTCTATTTTAGGAACTAAAAGGCTTATCCCTTCCTTGCCTCATCAGTGGCTTTATGCAGCCTGTGGCCAGTTTCTATGGTAACTATAAGGACAGGTTGAAATGTATGGGTGCCACGTAGAACTGCACTTCCAGCAGCAGGCAGGGAGGGGGTCAAAGCAAAAGGACTTTGTGCTCATCTAACTTCTAAAAGCTTTGAGAAATATATATCCACATCGGGGGTGAAGGTTAAAGGGAGGGTCAAAAGCTAAACATAAAGTGATTACCAGAAGAAAAAGGAGACAGAAGATAGAAAACTCAGACCACAAAACTGAAAAAAATAATTGGAGTAGTGAAGTGGAAAGATGTGAACTATCTCTAGGAAAAATATTTGCATCAACAAAGCCTATCATTTGGTTTTGCTCTACAAAGATATACATACTAAAATAAGAGAAAGACTTGCACAATTGGGGGTTTGTACTAGGTGCTTCCCTTAAAACTGGATAAATTTTTATTTTTAAAAAGCAGTGGATATTAAACAGAGAGGCTTTTACTAAAATCCCACTGCTAATACCCTTTGGGATACTTGATAGCATACCAGCTGTATTGTGAGCTCAGAGGCAAGCAATGTAGTCATTTTAAACAGCAGGTGCTATAGGCTCCAGAGCAGCATTCCCTAACTTACTCTCCCATATCCAAACATCATTTGAGGAGACTCTTTTTCCTGTGGATGACCTCCCTCCACCTCATTTGTAAATGCTGGGCTTCTCATTCCCATTTGTGATCATAGAACACCATTTAGTATTTCAGCATTTAAGTACAGCCAAAAGTTACTTTTCCTCAAAATAACTTTTAAAGTAACAGCAAAGCAACAGCAAGCCAGCACAACTTGCCTCTTCACTGTTGACAAGGGCTTGGGAAGCTCTGAAAGCTTTTGAGCTTTAGGTGTGTTCCAGCTAGCAGCCACACACACACATCTAATGGTGAAATGTCTGTTGGAGCTCGCAGGAAAGTGGATCTAGTATTGGGGTAAATTCTTTTAGCAAAAGTCATTCTTCTGAGCTCCTAGGTGCTCCTCTGCCCACACTTATTTCCATCCCTCCCCTTCTGGAAAATAAAGTGTAAATCCTCTTTTTGTATTTCAGTTTAGTTCAGGTCTCTCCCAGCCAAACCACACTTCAATATTAACAAACTGAAACAAAACTAATACACTGTGGAACTAACAGAATACTTGTCAAATATTATTCTTTGCTATTCCACTAATATATATATAATATTGTATATATATAAGATGCATGTAAATACGTTATATCCTCCTTTCCATCTCTAGAAATGCAAATTCTTCAGGGAATGGATTATTAGAATACATCAGTGCAGTATCTAACTCCTTGATGTCAGCTAAGGTCTATATATGCAGCTAAAATATCTGCTTTGTAAACAAAAATAAAGACACAGCACTGACACAGAATTTAAGATCTAATCCACATGCCTGAAGGTTGCTAATGAAAAGAGAAAGGAATATATATTTTTTTCCTCTAAACACAGTTACACTGTCTGTATAAAATCTGAAGAATGACTGATGACTCCAATCAGCACTTTCCAGAAGTAAAGACTATTCCCAAAATACTAAGCAACATTACATGTTTCTATTGCTATGCTTGGAAAAGCATATTATGTAAATATTTCCTGACACCAGAGCAAACTTTTACAAATATTTCCTGAACTATTAATGTTTTCTACAAAATATGTATGTTTTGCAAGGTGGCTGACTTCATATGATAAAAGCTTTTCTGGATCATTTTGATTTTTATCTTAAAGCATACCTACAGCTAGTGGATTTGTTTCACTCAGTTTTCAGTAAAATGTATGGATTTCCACAGAAAACTTCACAAATTCATCTAAATCACTTCTGCTTCATTATATTAAAGAAAAACATAACCAAAACCCAAGAAAACAGTCTTTTCAAATTCAATCATAAATTTTAAACACTGGGCAAAAAGGTAAAAAGGAGAGGACACATTAATCCTGACCTGGCTGAGCAATGAAATACACACTCATGCATATGATGTCTTTTCTTCTCTACTACTTGTTTACTTTTTCTGATTTCTGGATACATTCTATGTCTTAACTTACCATAGACAGCCACAGCCACAACTAGCCTGTCCTGAAATATTTGATTCTTAAGTTTCACTTCCTCCCTCACACGTATTCATGGCACAGGATCCTGGGCAAAGACTTCTGACTTTTTAGCTTATTCAGTAAAGTAATATGACTGTCTCTTCCATTTAGCCTTTAGGAAGGATGACTAGTCCATGCATTATCTTGAAAGAAGTCCACAATTGCTTCCTAGTGCCCGCTCCCACATAATGACTTTTCCTCCCCTGCAATCCTAGCCTATGACTACTAAATCAGTTAGTGAAGCACCTACTGCTCTGATTCATTCGGCCTTTCGCAAAACCTCTACAATCTGAAAGGCCAGTGTATAAACCAAACATATTGTATCACAATTCATTAAATGTTACTTACTGCTTACCCTAAAACTGTAAAAGCCACCTGACAGGCAGCTTATTGACTGCATAGACTATCCGTGTTAATGATCTCAACACAGAACTTGCATGGACCCTTTTAGCTGCTGCATGATCTCAAGTGCACAAAGGCTCTTTCTGCTTTGACCTTATATACAGTGAATCAGGGAGCCCATCAGCCCCTGTAACACCTTACAGCTTCCAACCCCATTGTCATGGGTTAGGTAGGGACTGGGGTGACCCCTAATCCAGTGACAGACACTCTAGAATTACCCCGCTCCCCCTGACCCCAGGAAGGGAAAGGAAATCCCAAAGACCAAGAGGACTTCTGGATTGGAAGAAAAAAACCCCTAAAACTACTTTTATGAGAATAATAATAATTTAAAAATGAAATATATACAAAATGAATACTGAACACAAACCCCCTTGGATAGCAACTACATCACCACTGGTACTGTGCAGGCCCAGCAGCAGGCCACAGCTGGGGGGAAAGGGGGGAGCTGGCTCCTGGAACACTCAGGTGGGGATCAAAGGGACAACAGAGAGTTCTCCTCAAACATCAGCCATTGAATAAGAAAAGAAAGAGAAGGAGGAACTGGCCCTCTTCTTTATACTGAGTGATGTCTATAGAATGGGAAAACTTGTTGGTCACTTTAAGGTCACCTGAGCTGTCTGCTCCTCCCTGAGGTGTACCTTTTTCTCTGCACTCCCCTTCATGGTACACAAGGCTTAGCAGCAACCTTGGTCTGCATACCAACCCTTAACAGTAAATCCTAAACATTAGGCCTTATCACTGATAGAAGCAGGCTCTGTTGAGGAAACATGCTGTTAGTTTCAGAAAGTGCATTTAATTAGAGGAGCCTTAGCTGAAAAGTAAAGTCACCAAGTAGAATTGTTCCATTCTAACCCAAACCAGGACAACCACATAACTCCTTCCTTCTTGAAATCACCAGACTAGTTCCAGACTTCCAGCACCTCCTTATGCAACCTAACACTATCATCTCATCAGAGGAGCAAAGGTGGTATTTAGCCATCTCCCAAGCAGAAACTGAACCCTAGAGAAGGTGGTTTCCTGGGTTGCCATGCATTCAGCAGAGCAGTTATGGAATGAGAGCTTGTAAGCCTGGCTTTGCCCAAGCTAATTTCTTGTTGCGTGCCTAAGTGGCATGCTCCTCAAGGCCTCTATGCTGTATAAAAGGTTCTGTACTTCAGATGCAGTGCAGTGCAAACACACACAGTTACCTTAGACCCAGGACTGCAACCAGGTTAATAAGATCTAGGGAAGTCTGATATTCACACACCTGGTAAGAGACAAGGAACAATTTCTGCAAGGCTTCAACCTCTGGCTCTTTGCTAACTCTGTAACATTTTTAGGTGTCTATGTTGCAGCTCTCAGTACCTGAATTAGACTTTTTTTTTTTATTAGAAAGGTTATAGTAGCACTTTTCTCCTCTCAGAAGTGGAGAGCAGATACATGAGAGATAGTATTCTGGCATGCTGTTGACAGTTGAGCATGCCATCAAAAGGAACAGTAGTTAAAAGATTCACATCCTTTTATTTCTCTGTTGACTTTTAAAAAGTGCTCAAAAAGCAGATATTTTAACCTACTTAGAATTAAATATTTGCAATTCAGAACCTCAAGTGGAATATAGGATTTAGTCAACAGAACACCTTATGTACTGTTATAATATTTTTGATTCTTCTGGCTGGATTTCCAACTATTTTATAAGTTACTCTGCTAGCCTTAGTATTAAAGAACACTGACTGTCAGACTCTCTCAAGCAAGGCCACATCACATCAGTATTCATACTGACTAAGCACTCTCCTTTAGTATTCTCACTAGCAGTTGTTTTGTCTTCTGTTGGGGCTTTTAATCTTTAGTCTTAAATTCCAATGAACAAGAAATTGGCATGCTACCAATCTAGAATGCCTCAAGGGCTTTTGGCTATGTAAGGGACAAATATCATCTCCTATCTTCAACAATTCAGATTAAATTTCTTTCTTCTTTCTTTCTGGTGCTTAAATGTCTCTTGGCCAACTGAGATGGATGAGTAGTTCTAAGGTGTGTATTACAGATTCATTTAAGCTTTGGATGATGAGCTTTCTTTTCCTGCGGGTAAATTCTGCAGCACCCTCAGAGGTGGGTCACTTAAGCTGTCTACTGAAATCCCTCTTTTTGTTCATTACAGTCAAATAATCATCTCAAGGAGTTTTCTCGTCAAAGATAACATCATTTACACAGAGACAATTCAATTTCTTGCCTCTTCCTTCTGTAGATTATAAATAGGGTGTAAAATAGAAGTAGGATGAAAGATATCCTTTCTTACCTAAGCTCTTTGAAATCTCTTGCCCAGAAAGCTAGCTCCTACTACAGCCTGAAATCTTTTTCTTTGTGAGTTTATTATTTAGTTCCTTTAATACTTACAGCATTTTATCATTTTCCAAGTTGGCCAGTAGTTCCTATGTCTCCTCTATTTCCTGGAAAACTTTCTTGGTCATGACAGCCAGGTCACTGAGCACCTCATCAATCTGTCTTGCTCTTCCAGACAGAGAGCTCTGTGATTTGGCTTCTGCGTTCACTTAGACACTTTTAACTGCATGGTTCACAGAGTTTTTATCTCCTCTGAAAAGCATTGGAGGTCTCCCAGAAGAGACTAGCAGACATCTTACTTCATTTTGCAAAATCTCTAGTTCTTATGTCTCCTTTCTTGGACTTCTTACAAGATCTTTCGGTCACCTCTCAATTCTCCCAGCTTCTCTGTAACAGTCCTGTTTGGGCTTACTGGGAATAACAGCTTACAAATTTACTTCCTGGAAACTCTTTTACTTTGACACCAGGATATGAAAATTTAGCCTATGTCTAAGAGAGAAAATAAGGTCTATGTAGGTTGGATGCCTTGGATAGCATTTTTATTACTTCACATATTATAGCCCTTAAAGGTTAATGAAGAACAGGGAGAGGGTTAGTAAGGTCCACTGTTGTCTAAACATCATATGCCTGTCTTCTGCCTGTCATTAACATAGCACTTGAGCAGCAGGATAGCTGTGGAGGACATCAGCTGGTCAAGCTAGCAGTCCAAAGTTACTATGATATATCCACACCTTTATTTGCCAATACTCTCTCCTCTGGTACCTGAGGAATATAGGAGTCATCACATGAGCTCTGCATTGTGCCTACACTGTGATGCTACTTCTAAGAAACCTGCTGGGCTGCTTCATGCCTCCTGTCTGGCACAAAGCAGTGGCTGCTTATCTGCAGAGGAATGTTTCTCTTTCATGTCAGATAAATCTCAAAAAATCCCAACAAAACAACTATAAAAAGCCCACCCACAGAACACTGAGCTGACAGTATGCCCAGATAGGAATGAAAATTACACTAGTCCAAGGACTGACTAGCTCTTGTCCAGATGAGTCTGGACCAGTGCCACAAAATATTGTTAGGTGTTGGAATTCTTATTGCTCTTTAGTCCTGTAATACTACAGACTCCTCCAAAGTGTTCAAAACCTTAGTATCTCTCCTTTATGTTGATAAAGAGTAGCCTCTAGAACTGGCATGGATTGAATGACTATGATTTCAAATAAGTTCATGTGTTAATTGGCATCTATACACAACAGTGCAGAGAGCTACAATTTAGGTATGACCAAATCGGCAAATGAAGCTTTAAACTGGCTCAGAGCTTAGGAACTAATTGAAAATTGAAGAAAGCAATAAACTTTCACCTTTTGTAACAGTCATGCTCACAAGCACATCCATCTCCTTCTTAAAACCAGTCAGGTACTTCAACTATTCAGAAGACTGATTCAGAATCTTATTTTATTTTTAATTAAATAGCTGCTGCTGCATCTTCTGTCCTGCCTAAATTAACAAACAGCCTATGCTTCTTTGTCCTTATGCCATCCCTGGTTTAATTCCATTTTTCTTCCCCTCTGATTCTTATCTCACCTCAGTATAGCCTGCATTTTCAGACTACATTGCAGGTCATACTCCATTTCTAAGATATGTACTGCATTTTCCTGTAAAGCAAATTTGAATTTGCCTTTCCTGAACATAGGTAATCATAATTATATAGAGATCCTAAATAAGATCTAGCCACTAAGAGGCATCTTACAGCTTAAAGTTGCATGTTGGAAACAGATCAAGAGACCTATGAGATGCTGAAGAGGAGGCAGTATTAAGGATATGTAGGTATTTGACCATCTAACAGGAGATGAAGCCTTGGATTAATGTACATGTCCCTCTTGAAGTCTCTTAAACCACCATGCTATTTATGGGGGGGGGGGGGGGCACAAAAACCG
>VWZO01004094.1:265880-299500 GCA_013396975.1 Bucco capensis
AAACCAGCAGATCTTTGATTACAGATGAGATTGAAAGAAGTGCAAAACTCAGCTCATATTTATTCCCTCATTTTACCAAAATAGCAAGACTGAAAAGACTGAAATAGTTCTTTGCCACTTTCTGCTCATTTAGCCCTTTTTTGCTAATGGCTCAGAGTAATGCAACTAGGCTTAGGAAGAATTTCATGCTGCATTTTGAAATCAATTTCTTTTTCCTTGCTAATGTTTATTTATATTTGTTTTTCATTTCTGGCTTGTCCACACAGATTTTGTGCACTTTTAACTAAGGATTAACTGCAGCAAAAGAGATAGAATCCTCTGTGCACGTGTTTTTGTACACATGCCAGGGCAACATCTAGTTCTAATACCCTTAATTAAAATTGGCAGTAAACTTACACTGAAATAATAAATAATAAACAGTACTTAGTACTGACACAACTGGACTATTAGAAAAAATTCAACTTGCAACCATTGTTTATACCAAGACAAATAATTTCAGCAATTGCCTTCCAAGTATTCTGAAAATTGTCTTCATTATCATCAGTACCAGAGTGCTTTATATCTTTTACATCATTTACTTTCTCAGTCCCAGTTCTGGTATTGGAAATATTTCCTCAGTGCTGTCTGAGGCTTGTGCCTGTGCCTAAAAATCTCATGCCCAGTCCATTTAATTTCTCTGACAATCTCCCATGAGGCATGTCCATTTCCTTCACTGAGCTCATTAGTATTTATTCCTGCTCCAGCAGGTAGATCTTAGCTTCCAGGGTCTTTTACTTGAAAGACTATTGGCAACTCTATACAAAGAAAAGGATTATCCTGACTAAAAGATTCAAGAAAAACAGTAGCTATCGACTATTAAAGTAACTACAGCTATACCAGCAAAATTTTGCAGTGCAGATCTGACCTAAATGACTACTTGAGCCAAATTCCAGAAAGAAAAGTGTGTTTACATAAAAGATGCAATTGACATAGTTAAACAATATCTGTTTTACTGACACACTGATATCTGCATAAAGGTGTTTTCTACTAACAGCTATACATGTGTAAAGAATATCTTCCCCATAAAACTCTTTCCACACTAGGGATTTTACAGGTATACCAGTTTTATGTTTAAAAAAAAATAAATTTTTCTATTTCCTAGACCAGAGTAACTACTCGTAGGACCACACAATATTAAAACCTGCTTTTTAAAAGTTTGGGTAAAATAAAACTTAAATAAAGCACTTAGAATGACCAGGAAATACTCCCTTTCCCTTGGATACAAACCATTTTATTTTTTCCAGGATTTTTACCATGCTTTGATAGTTATTGTGTCTCTGCCCAGAAAAATAAATTTTCTTCTAAGAAATACATTTGCATCTCAATGTATGTTCTTGATTACACTTAAGCCTTTAGTGGGTTTTCCTAAATGAGATAAAATTCTATGTATGACTCAAAGGCATGACTTGCATTTACATATACAGCTCTGTCTCTGAATTGTAAGCCATTACCAAAAAAAAAATCATCAATCTAAAAGGAAGGAAAAATTCAGATACTGATTATGGGAATGGCACTAACTCATATTGGAAGAGTAATGACTCATCTTTTGTGAAAAATTATCTGAATGCACTCAGCCAGTATCAGCTTCCTATCTGTCAGGCTTAGAGTATTTCAGAGACTCTAAAGAGTCTGACATTCTTGACAGCTCCAACAGTGTGTACCCTTAATTAAGGTATGCATACATACATTGATGAAACATCACTCCTGTCAACTGATCTGTGGGCACGTCTGCAGAGGGAATCTATTCTGGAACACACAGAGGTGTGAACACAACCTGTCCACACCAGAAGCTTGCATTGAGCTGGCATCCTGTGGTAGCTCTTTTATCCTATTTCCCCTTTAGCCAAGGACAAAATGTGAAAACAATTGGTATTTTGCTGGTGTTTGTGAATGTGTAGGCATATTTCACGTTGTGTTTATGTCCAGCTCTCCATTTTAGTAAGACACTTTATATGCTACATCAGGAAAGATTATAGCACTTACACAAAAAGCAAAGGCAAAAATCTTATGGTTTGATTCATTAAAAGACCCAAAAGATTTAGAACACTAACAGAAGAATCATAGAATAAAATCATAGAATCATTGTGTTTGGAAAAGACTTCTATGATCATCTAGTCCAACCATTAACCTAACACTACCATGCTCACTGTTAAACCGTGTCTCCAAGTACCACGTCAAAGTGAGAACACAAACAGATATGTTTAATTGTAAACATACATTACCTGTGGTATTAAAGCTTGCAGAAGTACAGAAATTAGTAAATCAGTTACTGAAATGAAGGACTGGGAAGTTTTACTGGGGATTACATACAAAAAGTTTGCTGAACATAGAGGAGAGCTTGCAAGCTGTGAATATTTGAAAGCAGATCTTCCTCATACAACGTGCAGACTAGTCTCATATGTATCTTCTGCATCTGTTTATTTTAGATTGTTCCAAAAATACAACATTTACAGAATCCTGTGTTTATTTCCTGGAACATTCCATATTTGTTAAGCTCTGAGAAATGGAGCATGAAAGACAGGGATTCAATGATCTGAAATTATAATGTCTGTATTTTCCTCCCTTAAAGAAAATTAAATTGAAATAGTGGATTGCATACCTCTCTCCCAGTCTGGATACTTTTACCTATGGTGCATGCTCATTATAAAATAGAAGCAGACAGCATAAGATGCTTGGAACGCAGTCTGTCTGTTCTTTTTCTTTGTGATTATTTTCTTGCACTGTCTGTGATGTGAGGCAAGTGACAGTCTCAGTTTCAATCTGGAATTTCACTTTGGAAAGCCCAAGCATGTCAAGTTAATTCTATTATACAGTACATCTGCTGAATTGTTTGCAGAACTATGTTAACCACTTAAAAATAACATCTTTGACGTGTGCCTTAGCAAAGCAACCAGGCAATGGCCACCCTTGTAAAGGGATTACTTTCAAGACCAAGAGCACTAGCACTAGAACTGACCAAATACAAACAACAGAGATATAGAAGGTAAAATTTAGAATGATGATGGCCATCCCTGTCATCTTAGTACTTTAGGTCTACAAGATGTAGTGAAATAGCACAAGTTCCCTACACATTTCAGGGGTTAAGAATAATTTCTTTTCCTCAGAATCTTCATTACTGATTTCTTCATGATATTTTCTCCTATAGCTAACATGTCTTACAGAAATTTAAAACTACATGATGAAAAATGGTCATGTTTCTTAGTAAACAGTTTATACAGATGAAACTACCATAATTTAACATCTGTACTGAAGAAGAGGAAGTAAAGTTAATTATAACTTTCTCAGTACAAAACATACAAGTTCAAAGGCAGAGTAATCACAAATAACAAGATAGTGATTGTACCATAATATATGTACCCACATGCATCATTATAAAGGCTCTGTCATTTAGCAAATACAAGTTTCAATCTTCCATAATGAGTCCAAAGCACTGCTACAAGCAACAGCAAATCTATGTCTACTCTTTCCTGAGTACCTTGGTTAAACCACTTTGAATAATACAGACCAGTAACAACCCCAAAATCACAACAAAGCCCCCACAAACTTATTCATTTCACATTCTTTGAGTTAAAAAGGAAAAGGGGGGGGGGGGGGGGAAGAAAAAAAAAAAAAAAAACAAAAGCTGATGAATCTGAACAGCATTGAAGCCAAGTAAATTACTATCTTCTCCTCTATCCCCCGTGTCTTTGAGGTACAGACAAGTTCCTTCTCATTACGACTAAAAGGAGATATGTAACCTCTGGTTATATACAGTCTCTGTGTAAATAAAAGCCTCTGTGAAAACCTTACTAAGTTTGCAATATAAACCAGCATGAAAGCACACTTAAAAACATGCTCATTTTTATTCTTAGGCATGTCATATCTGTTGGAATAATCTCCTTTGACTTAGCTGGAATTGTATCATTTTCATTGAAATAAGAATACTGAAGAGCATGGCTAATTATCCTTTTGATTTTTTTTTTCCTCCTGTACTTTTTTAGTGAGGTCTTGTAAGCCTAAAAATCAATGTCTGCAAACCTGGAAAAAGATGTGAAGTGTTCATTCTCCTTCCAGATAAGAGAATCCTGAGTCAGAAGAAATGCATGGAAAGTTACAGTAGGCTAAAATGACTCCATGAAGGGGTTACTTGAGCTCATTTCCAATACAGAAAATGATCATTTTTCACATCACTGGCCAATTAAATGAGTTCAAACAAACCTCTCATATCCTGGGGCAATGCAAATTTGCCAGAAAAAAAAAAATAGAACTCAGTTTTAGAAATTCAGAGTAGGAGATCAAAGGAAAACACATAACAATAGCACAATGCAAATGAGTTTTTGCCTGGAAAATAAAAAGCTCTGCAAAAATGTCCACAACAGCAGAACTTCTAGAGCTCAGAGCTTTATAAAGCCAGTTAGCAGGGTTTGACTCATCTTCCTCGATATCAGAAGCCTGACCCTTAGGAACATATCTGTGCTATTGGAGAGGCAGTCCTAGCTCCCTAAAGTTTGAAGTTTTCAAAATGTTTGATTTCTGCTAAATATTGTATTTGAATTTTTTTCATTTGTTTTGTTTTATAGCCTACCTGCCCTGCATAACACACAATTTCCATTAAAATAAGAAGCCTAAGGAGCAGTAGAGTTTTTACACCATCTTTATCTCACTGCCTTTCCCAGCCCTCAGCTTAGGGTAAGAGCAGCTGCCGGATGCAGGTTCCATCCTTGGATTCAGGGCTGGCACTTGTGACCAACTTGACACAGTCTTTCTGTCAGAACCTGTTTGTAGTCGGTCGCAGCAGTCTCCCTGCTCATGTTCTAAGAGTGACAACAGGCTCTCCTTGATGTCTGCTGTTTTCTTGCACTCCTGGCACAATTGGTATGGAAGATATTGCCTGCTGGAATACAATTGAGTCCCCAATTTATGTCCTATAAATAGCTACACAGACGCTCCATCAATTACCTAATTTATCTTACTATTACCTAATTACCTAGTGATTGGAAGAAGGGGCATGTTACACCCATTTTCAAAAAGGGTGTAAAGGAGGAGCCTGGGAACTACTGACCTGTCAGCCTCACCTCTGTGCCTGGGAAAATCATGGAGCAGATTCTCCTAGAAGGTCTGATAAGGCACATGGAGGATAGGGAGGTGATCAGAGACAGCCAGAATGGCTTCACCAAGGGCAGATCCTGTCTGACAAATCATAGTGCAGTATCCCCTTATTCAGGCCCTCTCTCTTATAAGTAAATATCATCAATCTAAATAATGCTTTTAATTTGGTAGAGTAAGATATCAGGGGGAAATGTATCAAGTACTGCAGTGAAACTCTGAGACAGAAATAAGTTGTTGAAGGCTCTCCATGTTTGTTCCCTCCTGTAAAATTACCTATGAACTTTTCAAGTCTTCCAATTTATCAGGGTAATACACAACCCCTATGCCATCCACTAGTTACTGTTTGCTCTCAGTTCCAGATATTTTATGTAGATAAGCCATTTGTAATGCTGAATTTTGATAGCATTTGATCCCACAGGCGTCTGTGTATGAATCCACATGGGATCAAGAGACTCAGCTTAGACTTTGGTGTGCATTGATGATGCTTCACGTAAGCCAGGGGTCTCGCTGCTAGTCCAAGGGGAGAAGCAGACATTGCCTGGAGCTAGACAAGCACAAAAAGAAAAGGAAAGGATCTTCCCTACAGAATCCATAGCCAGACAGAATGTCTCTGGAAAAGGTAAACTAGGAAAAACATTATATATAGGAGACAGTATAAGGAGAGGTATGAGGTAGGCACAGCTCTCTGAGCAATTTTAAGCAAGTGTTTTGCATTAGAGAAGTTTCCAGATTTTTCAGACTTCATCTCTCTGTGTAATTTGCAGACACAATTTGCACGTAGTACACATGCATTACAATTCCAAGTCCACTATTTCCACAAAATTAGCATGAATACTCAGGTGTCCCCATAGGCCCAGCTCCAGCTAATCCCTGAGCTATTCTTGGCATATCACCAAGCAGCAGCAACTATAATGAATGGCAATAGCAAAGAAACGATAGTCTTATCTTTCTGGCAAGAGCTCTGAAAGCTCCATGAGACACTCATCATCACTAATGCAGAGCCAAGAAAGGAGGGAAATGTGCTTTCACTAAGCAGCATTCTCACTGGGGCCTCCATTTAGGATAACATTCACAGGAGCTTAGAAAACCTCCTATAATAAAACAGTCAGTAAAGATTCATGCAGGATAAATGTATCAGAGCAAACGCAGAAGCAAAATAGCCATTTTAACTATACTACTTCATGACTTACTTTTTTTTCCCCCCAATAATTTTTTGTTTATAGATTAGATTTGTGAAGACAAAACAGTTCTGGGGACTTTTAGTTGAGGATACCAGAGATTTTTAACTGCTTTTAAATGTTTTAAAATTTAAAGCTTGGGTAGTTACCAGTTTTTTTAAACAAAGAAGGAGGACCTGGCTTTAAATGCAACATCAAAAATAAAAATTCAGCTATACAAAGCAGCAATGAGATTACTTGATACCACTTCTTTTCCTTAAACAGCTCTGCAGCCTCTGCCGTCAGGAAGTGCAAGAAGTGCAGCTGCAGTCAGGCCTGCAGCAAGATATTTAAGACTTCAAAGCTCATTTTTCAAAGACCTCTCAGTTTGTTACTGACAACAGTGTTTTGGTATCAATTCCAGAGGTCCTTATAACTAAAAATACCAAGGTGTCCCAGAACACAGACCACGGGTGATGGGCCATAACATAGAGCTAGGAAAGACAACCGTAGAGAGTACTGAAAAACTACTATCCATTTACATCAGGAATGTCTTTATAAGGCTAAAAACTAAAACAAACTTCTTCTAAAACTTCCATTTTAAAACCTCCTTCTTTATATGCTCGCCATCCCATAACCTCTCCCTCCCATCATTTCTTCCTCAGCTTCAGCTTGAGCCCTGAACATTGTCGGTGGGCTGCGTTTTCTCTTACAGATTGCAGGTCCTATGCTGCTGCTGCAGCCTTCCTCACCATGCCAAAAACCATTCAGAGTGAGCACCAAGTCAGCACCGCAGGCTCTGTCTCCTACCTTCTCCATTCTCCCCCAAGGGAAATCACTCTGAAGAGCAACCTCCATTACCTGGAGATCAAGATATGTGGTAATTACCTATGTTGCAATTTCCACCCCCAGATGCACTGCTAAGGATAAAGTTTTCAGACATGACAAGTACCTGCAAGGTCTCTGTCTGTCACAATGCTTGACAGGCTAAATTAGCAGCAGTAGGAAAAATATGCTAACATTCATATGTGGGACTAAAATAGGGCAACTTGGAATCAGCTCTAAACTTCAAAATTAGAAAGCATGATGAATAAAACCAGTATAATACCCATTATTAGAAAAAGTATGGATGTAGCAGTTTTCAGAAAGAGAGCTGTCACTATGAACAAAATTGTATGTGCTACTTGTACTTGCTCTCTACAACTACCTGAAAGGAGGTTGTAGCAAAGTGGGGCTCAGTTTCTTTTCTCAAGTAGGAAGTGACAGTACAAGAGGAAATGGCTTCAAGTTGAACCAGAGAAGGTTTAGGTTGGATGTCCGGAAAAGATTTCTTCATTGAGAGGATTATCAAGCACTGGAACAGGCTGAATAGGGAAGTGGTGGAATCACTGTTCTTGGAAGTATTCAAAACAACATGTGAATGTGGTGCTGAGGGACACGGTTTAGCAGTGAACATGGTAGTGTTAGGTTTACAGTTGGACTCAACGGCATCAGAAATCTTTTCCCATCATATCAATTCTACGATTCTACAATCCATAGGCTACATCTATTCTTGTAAAAAGGTCATGCTCAGCATGCTCAGGAGTAGACCCAAACATTGGAAGCACACCTGTACAGCTGCTGGAAAATGAGGTCCGAGTTTCATCACATGAATTCAGAATACGAGTCTGTCACAGATGTACATCTGTCCCACAATGTTACTCTCAGTAAGAAAAAGAACAGTGAAACTTTCCATTCTTGCACCTTCTTGTGTTAAGCCAATTTTGAGGCTTCCATACAATGAGGAATAACCCAGACTTTGGCCTAAAATGCTGATTGGAAGTAATCCTTCAATTAGTCAACAGTCTGGATTTGATTTCTTTTTCAATTTACATCTTACTTTCTTTTTTGTTTTGGTAGCATGTTTAGTAGATAATGAAAATATGGAAATATTAAAGGAGCTTTGCATTCACATTGCACTGGCATTCCAGTTTGTCTATGATCTGATCATCTCTTGCTGATGCTATAGCTTGGATGTCTCCTAGCTTGGCAGTTCTCCCTACCTATCAGAACACTACTGCTGACCACAAATCTTTTCCATCATGCAAAATTAACATCAGATTATTTTTTTTCCATCTCTGTTGCCTTCTTTTCTCCTGATGCATCAGATCAGCTTCCCCTCACTACTTGGGAGTATAATAGATAGTAACCTTACTTCTTTATCTCAAGTGTAATTTTGCAATGTAAATGTAAGCTCTTCACAGTCCTATCATTTTTTTTACCCCTTAGTCCCTTCCTAGCCTGACTGCTGTCCATGCTATCAAGCTGCTGTCGTATACCTGGAATCTACTGTTATATACCTGGAACAGTGACCCATCAAATCCAAATAACCCTCACAACTCTTTCAACTATCATCTTAAGAATTCTAGACTAAGCAATATCTCTTCTCTTTTACATTCACCAACAAACCTGATGCCCTGTATTATTTGTCTGCCTGTTGTACTGAAATCTTAATTTTTCTAAAGGAAGATGAAAGTTTTATGATCAAGCTAAGGAGCCTGATCATAACACCACTATTTTTGTATTTCCAGTCCCACTAGAAAGTAAGTAAATTTGTTTGGGCCTGGAATAGCAATATGGTCAGTTTTTTAGATAAATCAAACCTTAAAAAGGCAAACAATAAGGAGCAGAGAACCTCACTTAGTGATGTTGTTTTAGTAATATTTTATGGGAAACAGTTAAAATTAGCACATTTCCCAATTTTTGAGCTCTCCTGCTACTGTATGCAGATTAATGCCCTTTTTGGAGAAAAAAAGGAAAGGACACTAAGGAAGGAGAAACTGACACAAACGTTTTGAGATATCAAGCTTTCTATGAGTGCTAATCATGAGAAAACTAAAGAATAAAACATCTCGTTTTGACTTATAAGCAGTTAAAGAGTGAACTGCTTCAGCATCCTGAAAGTAGCTCTTATGAGCATTTGAAGGTCTCAGAATTGCCTTTCTGAAATTCTCAGCCACACTGAACAGGGAGGTTTGCCAAGAGCTCTCTACAACATTGAGAGAATATAACAGTTTCAGTGCTGGTGCCTAGGTACAGATTTTCCCTAATTCTAGTATTGAAAGACACCATCTTTTCCTAGTATTGCTACAATTTATTCTAGATGCTACAATGGATGTGTTGGTACCTACATTTTAACAAGAAAAAGGTAAAAAAGAATATGAAATTCAGAACTACCATGAACATCTTCATTGCCTGAAGCAGCACTTAGAGTAATTGCTCCATCAAGCATCTTTTACACACACAAGTCCAGTCTTTGCTGTTACACATTAATCACTTTCACAGCAGAAGTTACTACTCCTAAGCCGTGTGGTAGAAGAAAACAAGGAAAATAATCTCCAGAGCAAGCAGATGAGACCAGAACTCAACATCTATCTGAAAATTCAGTTTTATTCTCAGATTTGCCCAACTGCATGCTTTCAACAACGTTATTACAGGCAAAGTTTCTTGCACTATCTCAAAGAGTACAAGTTTTGAGAGCTTGCCTGGGAACAATGACAACTCAAAAAATTAGTGCAAATCATCAGCTTATACCTGGAGCTGCCTGGTTGAAAAGTGAGCTCTACCTCTAAGATGCAGGGCAACAGTTTACAACTAATTATTTATGTTGTAGAATACAGTCAGAGAATAACAGGTTACAATATCTCAAGGAGAAGGAAGAAAAAAAAAGTGGCATGCAGCTGCAGCCATATGGTGCATTCAAAAGGAATGTTAACACTGTAATATACTTGGGGAAACGTCAAATTCTATGATATAGAAAATGAAAGCCTAAGGATTTTGTCTGTGATATTCAGAGTTATTATTTCAGACTTCCACAAATACAAAGAGGCCTTTTTTCAGTTCATACTCAACTTTATATTTTTAAGATATCCCAGAAATATCTATACATGTACACATATATATACACATATTTATATCTTTACATGTACTTAATAAAAATGTATATACTTAATGAAATATATTCACTGAAAGTTCTGTTTCTGAAACTCAATGAAACCACAAAATATGCAGGTGTGCATATGTACACACTAAAGATTTCGTTGCTGCCTTAATATAGAGCCTGTTCTAAATGAATTCCTGTACTAAAGAACAAGAGTTCATATTTCATCTGCTTGAACTAAAGTCAGGCTTTAAAAGGACACAGTCCAGGCAGCTGGATATTCCCTTCACTAGATTAATGAAACACTAGTAAGTTGTGGGCAATAATGTGGTAAGATACTGCCTCAGAGTTGCAAATTTCTCTGAAGACACTCATCTGGCTAATACCTCATTCATTTGTTAACTTCAGTCAGAATTAGTTCAGATGTCAAGTGTGGCAAAACTATTTCCTGTCATGGATGAAACAAACTGAGTCAAAATAAAGAGAGTTAAAGAGTACTAAGGAAGCTCAAGCTCACTGGATTGCAAGGTTGAGAAAGGGCAGAAAGATTTAAATAAGAAAGTTGTGGGTTTTTTTTACAAATTAGAAGTTACTTCTGGGGTTTAGTTTAATTTGCACCTAAGTAGAGAAATAGGTGCCAGCAGAGAAATAAACAGGGCATAATTGTCCCACTAGAAGAATAACATTATTTGTGTATTGCAACATTTAAATAGAAAAAACTTCATAACAAATAAAACACACTGTAGTAAACTCTGCCACAGATGCAGGCACTTCATCAAGTCCAAAACAATGTTATTTACACAAATGAAGATACACTAAACAGTTAAAAATAAAAAGCACTGCATAATTGTTTTGTACATCTAACAACTCTGAAACAAGCCTTTACCCAAGAACATGATTGAGTATTAGCACTTAACTCAGAAAAAAGAAGTGGGTTTTGTTGGGTTTTTTTTAGTTTATTCCTCTAATTTAAACAGGAAAATATTAAAACTATGTGACAGTAGCCAGTTAATAATGGAAAAAAAAATACATACTTACAGAACAGCTGGAGACATCTGCAGACAAAACTCCTTTTGGATGAACATTTTAACTTCTTTTATTGCATAGTATTTAAACTGGCTGAGGAAAGTTGAGTTCTCATTTCTTTTAAGGAATATAAACCACAATACTAGTTCATCCTTTTCTACTTTTTTCTCCCAGTGTTCTCAGCAGCCTTGAATCACTTCCTTAAGCATAATGCCAGCAGGGGTCATTAGGTCACCTGTTTATCATGGGCCAATAAATTTAACCTAGGTGTTCCATAGATTAGTCTGACTTTATTCACCTGAACCCTAATGGGAGTTAGTCAAATTTGACCATGTACTACCACTGAGAAATAGGAACCATCCAGTTCTAAAACCCAAGATAGCTGCATGACTGGAAGCTGGTTAGGTGAGATTTACAGAGTCTAGCTGGCAAACCACCTCCCATAGTGAAAGGAAAGGCAAATATAGCCAAGGTCCCTACCAGTATCATCTGGAAACAGTCTTTCCCAAGCCTAGATCTTATGACTAGATGATCCAGCTGATTTTAGAGATCTCCAGCTGCTCTCCTATCTCTGTAGGAAAACCATAACAAATACAAAGTCCTAGCAAGCAAGCAAAAAAATACAACTGCCCAGTTATATTTTAGGGGAGAAGGAAGAAATTCCTTCCTGACTATGCAGGAAACCTTCTTCAGCTCCAAAATGTAGCTAGTCTATAGCTACTGTCTTCATTTGTTAGGAATGTACCAAGCATCATACGCCACTTTTTCTCTCTTGTTGGAGAGAAGAAAGAAGGAGATACTGGTCATTCAAAAAGTCCCAAATTTTCAGGACAGAAAGGGTCTTGTAGCATGACATACAATGCATACACACTCACACATAACACACACTGATTTTCCCTTCAGCCAGATTAAAGCTTTGCTCTTTGAAAGTTTGGGATTGTAAAACACAAACCACCACCCCACTCCAAGCTTCTCAGATTTCACTTTCCCAGGTCAGCCATTCTGGAATAGAAATTGCACTCACAGCTAGAAACTTGCACTTCATGTCAAGGTTAGAGATTTTTCAATTTTAACTTCTAGCACTTACCAAAAAGGCTTTATCCTGAACATTTACACACCAGATATGGGAACATGAATGAATTATCATAGAACAAAGTCTATGCTCTTAGCCAATGGAAAGTGTGAGGCAGCTTACTCTCAGGAAGAAAGACATCAAGTCATCCTTGGCAACACTCACTTTGTTGTCTTCCTTTTCACATATCACAGGAAGATCTCAAGAAGTACCTGGTCCTGTTTTCCATGTGCAAGTTCACAGACAGCCCTGCACTATTTTCACCTCTAGTTCTACAAGAAGTTAAATTTCTTATTGTGCCAGAACTCAGGGGGTCATCTGCTCCTCTAACAAGAAGCAAGCACTACTCACACTTCTCCTTTCTTTGCCCTACCTTACTTATGCAACAAGTTGTGACAGCCTATTCCCATCATATGATCCAAATTCAAGTAAGTTATAGTTACCATATCATATTTCCCTGTGTATTCAAGCATTCCAACATCCTCCTGTTGCTCATGCAGGCTTCTAACATCAGTTAAGAGGCAATTAAAAATATATTCCTTCCATGCTCTTTTGTGCCAAATTAAATGATACCATGTATGCCAGAAGGTTTTCAAGGAGCTGCTATGTCAGGGGCAAGCTGTACTGAGTATGTGAAACTGATGCAAGATACAAACAAGGAAACTCATGAAGTAGTAAGCACTGGAAGGTCACTTTGACCCAATTTTTCATTTTCTTGCAGGACATCAGATATAGTCAGATTTTGAGAGTGCAGAGACAGTGCTTGTTAATAACTTTGTAAATTCTGTAGGTCTACAATTTTCACAGCTATATTAAAAGTGCAGAAACAAGCAGTGATCTCATAAGATGTTCTAAAGGATATTTTTATGAAAGAATCTTTCATTTTCTTCCCTGCTGCTGAAATTAAACATGCCCTGAATTCTATAGAATATGCTTATACAGGTTTCTTTCCAATTTCTATTGTAAACCTCACTGGTAACTTAATACATTGCTTCTAGTTTCCAGTTTTCCTCAAAACCTTGTCTTTTAGTTATTTTATTCCTTGATAAATAATTAAAAACTGCATAATTTTATTCTGTTTAATGAGATATTATCACAGGCACCCCAGCACCACCCTTCACAGGTGCTAATCACAAAATATTCAGTGCATTGATTTTGTGCATTATGTTCTATAGATATGGGATCTTTTTAAAGCCTAAAGCTCTTCCGTGTAGTCTCTTGGAAACAGAAATTCCTGTCATAAAGATTCCTCTCCTTTTTGCACTATAACATGAACAGCCATACATACAGGATCTTGTATTCAACTGCAAGAACAGAGGGGCTTTACTTGCATTTTTCTTTCCAACAGTGACTTGGTTCTGTTGTAAACTTGTAACTAACTGAGAGATAGACAAAAATCAAGTCTGCTCATCTGGAGTTTTCTCTTTCTCTCCTTGAATTAGTAAGTATACCGTCAGGAGATCAAAAAATCTCTCTGGTTTTGCATGGTGCTTTTGGATCCATTAAAATCATGGACATTCTGCAGTGTCAAGACCCTCTCTGACAACTTTTGTGAAAGCAGAACTCTTTAGAAGTCACTGTCCTCAAAATCCTCTCTTGAAGAAGGGTTGCAGGGTTTAGTATAATTCAGTACTCAGTATCTTAGGTTTCTGGGTCTTGCAAAGGTATGTGTGTGCATTTCAACTGGGACATGGAAGTAAACTTGTGAAGCCCATGCACTTTACAGATTGCTCTGATTTATCCCAGGTATCCAAGCAGGAAATAGGATGGAAAAATATGTGGAGTCTCTGGAGATACTCAAAACCTGCTTAGACACCAACCTGCTCTGGGTTAATCTGCTCTGGCAGGGAGGACTAAATGATTTCCAGAGGTCCCTTCCAACCCCTAATATTCCCTGATTCTGTGAGTATCTTCTTCATGATCCCTCAGCAACAGATCACTAAGAAAAGAATTTCTCTGCCTTTTTCCCCAGACAAGTAGAGGGAATATATGGGGCAATTACAAAGCCAAAGCAAAATTTGTTGCTGAGTGAAAGAAATAAGGAGGTGAAAACATAACACAAAGATGAATTTCAGGCAAGATTCGAAAATAGATGGAAGCAGAAAAGTAAAACTTTTCACCATTTAGATTCACTTAAGAATCCCTGTATTTTATTAGATATTGAATTACACAAATCCTGCAGTTAAAAATCCATTATGTTCTGGTTTGAATTTTCTATAGTTGCAGTGCAAAGAAAACAGTAACAAGAGTGTTTTAGTTGTCTGGCCATTGTAAAAACATTGTAGTTTTCAGTATCAGCTGATCATAAAATTAGGTATCTTCAGTAATGTCCTAGTTGTGCATACTGGGACAGTGGTTAACCCTGCTGAAGTAAACTGCAAAATTCTGATGTCCTAAGGAAAGTGCTGGTGAATTACAGGGCTGCATCAAAGTAAATGGACAAATCCCAACACATTCAGTCTGTACTCTGCAGAAGGCCTGATGAATTATTCTTTGCTTGTCATATCACACTGCCCTTTTAAAGGCATGAAAGCTCCCGGGACCTCTTCCAGAAAGGAAACCCCTGGCAGCTGCTGACTGCTGGTGAAAGGGACTACTAGTTGTCAGTTGTGAAGCCACTGTGGGGGCTGACTCATCCACAATTTCTTTTTGCATCACTCATCTGAATTGTCCCTGGCCTATCCATCTCTATAGAGCAAACAAGATCCTCTATCACACCCTTTGGTCCTACTCTATTTAACCATACTTTTAAGATCTAACCTATAAATACATAAATATGTGAAGCTTTGGAAAATGTAAAAATGCTATAAAAGCTACTCAACTCATTTCAACACCCCTCTCCCCCAAAAAAGGTTCCCTGTGAAAGCACTGTAATTAAAGGACTGTAAAAGCAAACAGTTCTTCATTGTTCCTTGCATTATAAAGATCAAATATCCCAGGGCAAAAAGGGCAAACACTGAATAAAGAGATACATTTTCTTGTGCTTTCTGTACATAACTACCTTATAGAATCATAGAATGGTTTGGGTTGGAAGGGACCACTGGAGGTCATCTAGTCCAACCCCCCTGCAGTGGCCAGGGACATCCCCAACTAGATCAGGTTGCTCAGAGCCCTGGCAAGCCTCACCTTGAATGCCTCCAGGGATGGGGCCCCAACTCCCTCCCTGAGCAACCTGTTCCAGTATTCCACCACCCTCGTGGTGAGGAACTTCTAATATCCAGTCTAAATCTACTCTTCTCCAATTCAAAACCATTGCCCCTTGTCCTTTCACTACAGGCCTTTGCAGATAGACCTTTTGCAAACCTTCCACAGAAACCCTTCAGTTTTCAATGTTAAACTTGTAATGTTGATTCAGCAAAATGTACATCCATTGGAATTCACCTGGAGGTTCCCTCCACTCATTCTTTTCCCCCATTCCTGCTTTTCCATCCAGCTTAAGCTCCCCACCTTCCTGCAAAATTTCCTGAAGCTGATCCCATACTAAACACGACCACACCACGTCCTCTCACGCCCGGCGGTGAGGGGCTGCTAGGGCGCTGCGGGAAGGGAAACTTGGCGGGGCCTGGGCCTTTGCAGGACCTTCGAAGAAGGGCATGCCTGCTGCCTCCCTAACTGCCCAGCGACCGTGGACCGCGGCCCCCTTAGCACCCCTCACCCTACCGCCTAACCCCGCTCTTCAGCCGCAACCACTAAGCCACTGCCAAGGAGGCGCGCCGGCCTCAGAACACTTAGGAGCACCGCAGGAACACCCCTCCCACCGCCCCGTCTAAACCTCAGCCCCTTCTCTCCCGAAGACTTGGGCAGGTACGGGGCAGCAGAAAAACACAGGGACGGCCTCAGACGCTGGCAGGTGTCTAGGGGAGGGGTGTGGGTGGTGTACGCGGTTGTGCTACCAGCTCCCCTCACTCCCTCACCGCTGTGCGGCAGCCCCACCCCAGCCCCTCTAACAAAGGAGGCTCTGGGGCCGCAACAAGGGCTTGAAACCCCGGCTCCCTATGGGGACCCGCCCCTCAGCTCCTTCCTTCCCGGCCGGGGGCGCTGCCGCCGGCACACGCACCGCCTCCTTCCCGCGGTGGCTGCCCGCCCTTTCCCGGCGGCGGCAGCGGCAGCAGCAGTGGCGGCAGCAGGGGGCCGCCGGGCGGGCGGGGGGGCGCCCAGGCGGCCTTGCCCGGATGTGCTACCCTGACTCATAGTCCTGCCGCACGCAGGCTCCGAGCTGCTGCCTCGCCCGTTCGCCTGCCCTGCTCCGCTCCGCGCACACGTCTTCCGCGCCTCTCGCGCCTCCCTCCGCGCTAGCGGGGAGGCAGCAGCAGCATCAGGGGAAGGAGGAGGAGGACGAGGACGCGGCGGCACCATGGGTAAGTCGCCCTAGTCCCGTGCCGTGCAGCCCCTTGCCGCCGCCCCTCTGCCCCCGGAGGCCGCCGCAGGCGGGGAGAGGCGACTGGTGCAACTTCCTTACATCGGCCTCCTTCCTTCCCTCCGTGCCTTGGCCCCAGAGGAGGATTGGGGCGGCAACAGGGCTCCGGTGAGCCCCCTTACCTCCCCCGGCGCTGCCGTGCCCATTGCCTTACCCCTGCCCCTGCGGTGCAAAGTTTTGGTGGCTCCTGCCGCTGGTGCCGCCGGCTCCACCTGCCCGCCCTGCCCCAGCCCGGTGGTGCTCCCCGCACGGCACTCGTGGTCCTGGGTATGAGTTCCAGTGGGTTAGAGGGGAAAAAAGGAATTCTCCGAGTGCGAAGGGGGGTTTAGGGTTCAGAGCAAAGAGTTATATAAGGCACCCCCCGGACGTTTTCCCATTTACTGTTTGCATAATGGAGACAGTTGGGGTAATACGTTTAGGAGATTATTTTATAATCTCAGCTCATTGTTTGTGGAGGACGCAAGGATTCTCGTATGTCTTTGGCTTTTAGAAAGAGCATTACTCATGCCTACAAATGCAGCCATGTTATCTCTGCCTTTTTTATCTTAAGATTGTAAATTAAGTAGTTTCACACTGATCGCCACTTGCATGGAGCTTCCAACAAATGCCATGTGAATCTGGTATTTCATTTTTCTTTGCATAGTGCTCAATGAATTTTTCGTCTTCTCTACGTTTTCCTTTCGCACAAACTGTAGCTCTTCCATTATTAAACAGCGGCTGTAAAACACAGAAACCCAGAAATCTTGTTGTAACATAGAGCCCAGAGATGAGTAAGGAGTGCCCCCCTTGAGCTGCCAAAGATCCAGCCAGCCTGCCAAATGTGTTGCTGGGATCTAGGTTGCAGATCCAGAGGGCTAGGAGTTGTAGTTTGCAACCACGGTAAGGAGGTGACAGTTCTTGAATTCTGCTGGGGTTTGACATCAGCACTTCCTGTGGCCTTAGGTAAATCAGTAGTTTCTCTGCAGATCACACACATCTTTCACTTTTAACTAGAAGTTTCCATGGCAAGAAGCAGTTGCAGTGCCTCAGTTTTTCTGACTGTGAAACGAGAATAAATGCTTGGTCAACTCCTTTAAAGGAATGGAGAACCTTTGGAGAAGTTGTCAAATTCAAAGCTGCCAGGGTCAGGCATGAGGAATAACTATCAGATTTTATCAGAATTAGGTAAAATTACAATGATGTAGTAAAGGTTTCTCTTTTCTTGAGTGGAAAAGATAAGACACCAGGATTTAGTTTGCATATGCTTCCTGTCCCCATTGACTGATCTCATCATTCTGGTCAAATTGTGTTAGCTATCTCTGTTTTGGCTTCCAAAAATAAAAATTTAAGGGCATCAGCTAAAAGCTGTTCAGAAAAGCTGCTGCAAAATGAGAATGGCACTCCTTTTTAGTTGAGACTATGCTTCAGTTGCAGGCAAGTTTGTAAACAGTTTGAGAATCTGCTACAGCTTGGTGCATGAGTAAGAATAGTTATAATTATTTTCACAAAGACTGAAATAATTTTCCAGTAGAATCTATCAACACCTGTTCATAATTGTCCAGAGAGATTGTTTGTGAAAATACAGGGGAACTTTTTCTCCCCACAACCTTCCCACTCCACTGAACTTAAAGTTCCACTGAACTTAAAATGAAGGCAAATGCCAGGTAGCCTCTGCAGCAGGTCATGTTGCTCCAAGGAGCTAGTAGCAGAGACTGAAATCAGTTTCACCTTGACTAGTGTGTGAGTGTCCATGTTTAAGATTTATGTTTAAACCCATAAAATCAGTGCACTAGCTTTCCTTGCTAATGCACTGCATAAAAACTGAAAATTTTTAGAATTAAATCAAGGATGAATTCATTCATCTGTAGCTTGTGTATCATGCCATAAACTGCACTCAACAAACAAGTGTTTGTGACAGACTGCAGTTAATGTCTTATGGTTAAACATATGGTGTTTTCTTTATTTATGAAGGTTGATATGGTATTAGATGGTTTGTGTGTTAATGAGGAAAAAAATGGAAGCCCAAACAGGTATTTTCTAACTCCAATCAAAAGATTTCCGTCATTGAAGACTTAAGTATATGTGGAACTGCATTATCTTTAATGTACAGAAATATCTCTGGTTCAAAGTGGGTATTCCTCTGAAGACATTCTCATAGTTGTTTCCTCCTAGAGGATAGTGATTTCCTCTCATTAATATCAGTTCTTTCCAAAATTATCATTTTTGTTGCTTGCATTATAATTTTTATAATTTTTAAAGTTGTATCTGAGTGCAGTTTAAACAATACTCAGCTCTTGGCTTCAAGAGCCAAGTTGCCTTAAGTTCTCCTGGCAGTAGAGCACTTTAAATACTTGACATGTCATGTGTACCACCAGGACTTTACACCTGTTTTTATGAGAACAACTACAGATTTTTACTTTTCAGTTACTAATGTAATGTTTCAGTTTCATGATGAATGGCCTCTTTCCCTAGTCAATTCTCATTTTTAACTTTGAAAAGCACGACTGCTGTATTTGTGCAAACACACTATATCTAAGAAAATCTTTCTATTTTGGAGCAGTGACCTGTGGAGGTTATTGTAAGCAGGCTGCAGTTATTTCACCAGTAATCCATTGTCCCCAAAAGATGGAGAAACACTAGATATGAGAGATTGTATGCAGAATACAAATACGGATCACCATTTTTTTTTTTTTGGTGGTGGTACATACCAGTTTGAAGTGCATTTGTTATGGTCTGTAATAGTGAAATCTCATGAAAATATTCTTCCATTTTGAGAGTACTGGTTTTGTTAGCAGGAAATGGAAGGCAACATCTACTCTGATGAAGCTCGATACATATTTAGGTGCTTAGATGGGCAACAAACTGAAAGCAACCTGCTAGACTTTTCTTACCATACCTAGCAGTAATAGCCCAGTGACAAGCTATGCAAGGGTTATACAGCTTATAACGTAGGTGGATTTACCTAATTACTGTCTGTTTAGCTACACTGGTTTTGAAACAGAGATTTATATTGCCCTTCTCCTCCTGATTTACTTAACTTTCCCACTTTCCCTGAAGAGTTACCACATGCAACTATATATCAAGTTTTGGTATCAGCCTGGTGGTTGCCAGATGCCAAATCCCAACAGAACCCCAGATCAGGGTGTAACAAGCCACTGCCTGTCTTCTGTACATTGGCTCACCAACTAAAGGAGGCAGGAGGGTGTGAACCTTCAGGTATGGCTGTGTGCAGTTTTGCTTTTAGGAAGCTAGGAATAAACCTGCCAGGTTTTTCTTAAAAAAATGGAATTGGTAGCCTCAGTCATGAGAAGAATAAAAGCTAATGAAAAAAAGTCTTTTATCTTGAGATCTCTTTTGCTAGTTTTCTTACAAGAAATGCAAGTCAACCTGATAAAATGCTTGAAAAAGAGATACGTCAATTGCACAAAAAGATCACTTCTAATTCTTTTAAAGTTCTTTCAGTAAAATGAGACTTATATCACCACCAGCATATTAGTTCTAGTGAGCCAGAATACACCAATTTAAGCCAGTAAGATGTTGTATTAGCATTTGCTAAAAACAAGACTGATTTGGGGAAAAGTCTTGGATTTAAAACACAAACATGGAGGAAACTGCTTTAGACTCCATCTTTTTTGCTTCAGTAATGTTCCTCAAAGTATGCTTCTGAAGCAGCCGGAGAGGTGAGGTTAGATTAGTTCTGACTTACCTTCCGTAATGAATACTGTTCCTGTGTTCAGACCAGTATCTGTGATCTTTTGTTAATATATGAGATTGAAACGAACAAATTTGGTTTTTAGCTTTAACCTAAAGTTTTCATTCGCAAGGATGTTTCCTGAACACAGAATATTCAGAAGTAGTTTCAGAACTAGTGAGGAACATCTGGCTTTCTATAGCATCAAAATAAAAGTGGAAGGAGTAAAAGAACAGCTGAAACCTGAAGGAAACAAAGCAGTAATAATGGAAATGAGAAAGCTACCAAAGAAGAATAGAAGGGAACAAAATCCCTTAAGGGAAGTACATGGAGGGAGAAAAATACTAGAAACAGAGGAAAGAGGGATACCAGCTGGATGACTAGAACAACAGAGGATAGAAGCAGGAGAAATCAGAAGCTCTACTCTCAGCCCACCCCCCAAAAAATGTGAAGAAAATAGTTGGGGTGTAAATGCAAATAAAATCAGATAATTTTTACCCTCTTTTTTTGTAGTACCATTTGGCCGATGCTGACAGTCCTTGAGAAGACTCATTATAATTTTCTGCCTTCCTCAAGTAAGGCTGATTTATTTCTGGAAGTTCTGAAAATTTAATTATTTATAAGTATATATAAAAGATATTAATCATAGAATTAATCTACATCTCCCGTCTGTCAGTTTAAAACCATTCACCCATGTCCTATCACTGTGTAAAAAGTCTTTTTTCCTCTTTTTTTTATAAGGTCCCTTTAAGCACTGAAAAGCCACAGTAATGTCTCCCTGGAGCCTTTTCTCCTGCAAACTGAACATCTCCAACTCTCTCAGCCTGTCATAGAAGAGGTCCTCCTCTACTTTGTTGCCATCACCTGTGTTTAATGCACTGAGGGCCCCAGGCCTGGATGCAATACTCCAGGAGTCTCACCAGTGCAGAATAGAGGGGGAGAATCACCTCCCTTGTCCTGCTGGCCATGCTTCTTCTGATGCAGCCCAGGACACAATTGGCTTTCTGGGCAGCAAGTGCACATTGCTGGCTCATGCACAGCTTTTTATCCACCAAAAGCCCGAAGTCCTTCTCTGCAGGGCTGCTCACAGTATTAACATAAACTAGTGTTTGTTCAATAAAAGGGAAAGTAAGTAATCACCATTTGCAGGACAGGAGGCTATGGAGATCCATCTATGCTAACCAATCTGTCAAGCAGGTTGGTTGTTATCCCTTCTTAACTCTGTTGCAGGATGTAGTTCATGTTTTAGGATAACAAAGGGATGTTAGACAGTGACCTAGTTACTTACGTAAAAGAAAACCCACTTTCCACTGTGGAGTAGTCCACCTGGGTCTGTTCACATGCTGAGTGTTCAAGCAAACGAGCATCCCTGCTGTCTTCATATTGTTGGAGGCATTATGTTTCAGATTCTAACTTGTTTCTCACTTAAAATAGATTTGGAACTACATCTAAACTTCTAGAAATAAGGAGTCCTAAAATGTTAATGTGTGTTCTCCAGCTAATGGAGAAAATTTTTTTAATGACAGTTTGAATTTTAATTAGACAAAGAACTTTTTCCTAGTAAGGGACATTATAAGTAGTAGCTTTTAATGCAAGGTCAATCTCTCAGGGTCTCTTCTTGTTAAATACGGTCTAGGAAGTTGTTTCTGTTTAGGAATTTCAGTATAATGGCAACCAAACAAAATTTGTTTTGGTAAAATGATAGTTAAAAGCTACAGACTTCTTAATGTTGAAGTTCCTTTTAGTGCAAAAAATAGCTGATGTGTATTAGAATTTACATGTGCTCCAGATATGCCTTACAGAATTTGTAAACTCTCTGAACGAATGACTGTAGTTGAAGGAGCCTCAAAGCCTAGCAACATTTGTTCAGACTGAGAGTTGCATGGTTCTGGCTTAGGGAGCTTTGAAGTTGTGCAGAAACACTGGTGATCTCATACCATTCTTAAGCTGTAGTTCAAGTAGATTACAGTCTTGGCAGATATCCAGAAGAATATATCAAATCTGTAAACCAGATAAAGGACAGAATTTAAGCAGGATGCTTTGGGACCTGCAAAAAAATACAGCTTACCTTAACTGTACAAATACAAGTGTGTGCTGGAAAAGGCAGGTTTTAAAGAAATATCTCTGACCTGAAGCAACTTCCAGATGCCACTTCTTCACAAATTCTGATAAGAAATGTTAGGGAATAAATGTGTGTGTGTGAAGTAGTTGGAGTTCAAAATACACATGAATGGAGACAGTGTAGATGTCTGTACAAAGCTGTGTTGAAAGTTGTAGTTTAAAATAAATGAAGTTAATTTTGAAATGGAGCTTTCATTTCAAGCTTTCCATTTCTTGGTTAGACATAAGCCTTTTATAAAAATCACATTTACACATATAAAAATCAGGAATATTTCAAAAAAATCACACTTTTACAAAGGCAATATTTTCAGTGAGCCATTTCAATATCAGCTCCCAGTTTCCTTATTTCACAGCTCTTACAGACTTAGTTCTTCCTAGTCATGTACTGTAAGAACATCTGAGGCATAAGTCAATTCTGAGCTTTTATTACAACACTGAGCTATTCATTGTGTTAGTGATAGCTCAGGGAGATTAATGAAAGTTAATCCGTGTTGTTTAAATTAATCAGTTGGTTCTATCCACTGATACTTACCAGCCTGACAGACACAGTAATTTAAAAGAAATATGCAGAATTTGTATACAAGTTTATTTTTTTATTGACCTTTCTTATCACCATTGGCCCAGATTTTACAAGTCACCTCAGCATCTGATTAAATCCAGTTAACCAGGTGCTATTCACATAGTAAATAGCAGCCTTTCTTTCAGGCTTGATTGCCTGTGCTCTGTAAGTATACTTAGAAATAAGACTGGACAGAGAGTAATATGGAAACTATAAGAGAGAGATGGAGACTGAGTGAGAAGACTGAGATTCATGGAGGAGGGCAGCTAAGCAGTAGGATGGGTGATATGGTGAGGACTGAGCAAAACCTTGGAGAAATTTGTCAAGGCTGCCAATGAGCCAGCCTCTGGGGAACAGAACTGTGTTTGGGAGATGTGTTGAGGTGACAGCTCAGCATCTCCTGGTAGTCTTGAGTTTGCATATCCCCTGTCAGCTACCTGTGAGGTTTTATGACCTTCCTGATATACTAATATGGGAGCATCAGGGCACAAAACTTGCAGCTGAAAACACTATCCTTATTGCATTCTTCACCTTTCAAAGTTTTTATCTCTAGAATACATTGGTCTTAAAAAAAATCCCAGATATAACAGAATACTCATCATTTTCTCATCCTGTCCTCCATGCATTAGAGATCTACATTTGGAAGAGAAGTCTGTCATATCCAGCACTTTACAAACTCCGTTCTATGCCTTTTGCCCTTAATTATACCCAGGCTGGAAACTAAAAGTGCATTGTACCATATGGATTAATTCTGTGACGTTTCGTGGATGGGAGCTGAAAATTCTGCTAGCCTACCTATTTAGCATAAATATCAAAACCCACAAAATGTGACACCACCTCCCTAGGGTGAGCAGAGTGTTTGGCTGGAAAAGTCTGCATGTTGCTGAGGGCAGCCTGCTCTCTGGCAGCTAGAAACTCCTCTTGGGAGTGTATTTAGAAACCCTTCTTTTCTTTGATGTTGGACTTGACAGTCCGGTGACTTAGTGGGACTATTATAACCTTTCTAGGCCTTAAATGCAACCTTATGAGTACATGTCACTACTTACAGGGCCAGTAGCACACCTGTTCCCTTCTCTGATCTTTGGAAGTTCACTCCTGTATCCTTTCTCCATGGAGAAATCCCCATTGTGATCACAGTCAGCAGCACCCACAACCCTGCAGGCATAACTTGAGTTCAGTACTGCCAAATAGTTACTTGTGCTACATGAAGGCTTTGGAATGATTTTCTTAAATCAAAATGCTGTTTCATCTTGACAGCAGGAACAAAGCATGGGAAGAGAAAAGGGTTTTGAAACCAAAGCAGGATTATACACATCTTTCTTCTCTAAATCTTCCCTGTCCACAGGATGTTTAACTTACCCTTTCTGAGCGCCTCTAGGGGAACTGACTGAAGTCAGTTTTCCAGGTCCTGTGTACTTGGTAGTAGCATCTTCATATTTCTGACTGCTTCCTTGAGCAATTTTCCAGTGTTCACACTGGAAGTCACTGGATTGCTGGCCATGTTAGCACTCTGTTGTACAAATACTGAAGAGACCCCTCCCAAACTTCAGTGAGCAGTTTGAAAGGAAATGCAGTGAGTGAACATGGCTGTCAAGAGAAGTGGCAGCAGCAGTGAACAGTTATGAGATCTTTCCACACTTCCCTTTCTCTCTTTCTTCCTCTCCGAATTTTAGGAAGAGGATGTTGTTCTGTGGTGGGGAAAAAAAGGCCAACCATGATGTAACACCAGTCTGTGAACACACTAATTGTAAAAATGTCTGGATGGAGCCAGGCTCTTCTTGATGTCATCCAATGTTAGGACAAGAGGCAATGAGAGCAAGTTGGAGCATAGGGGATTTAGTGTAAACACAAGGAAAAACTTTTCCTTGGTGAGGGTGACAGAACACTGGAACAGACTGCGTAGGAGGGTTGTGGAGTCTCCTTCTCTGGAGACATTCCAGAGCTGCCTGAACGCATTCTTGTGTGACCTGGTCTAGGTGATCCTGCTCTGGCAGGGGGGTTGGACTAGATGATCTTTCTAGGTCCCTTCCAACCCCTAACATTCTGTGAAATGAATTTAGAAGTCCATTAATAACCCTTATACAAAATGCATTTGCTCTCATCCTGCATAACCTGTTGTGCAGTCTCCTTTCTTACCTGTTGTTTGTTGTTGTTGGTTGGTTGGTTTGTTTTGTTTTTTAAACCTTCACAATAAAAATTCCATTATCCATTTACAGCAAGGTGTTGCTTCAGTTCAAAGATACTAAGTACATTTATGTGCAATAGTGCCCCAAATCCAGTGTGCACTTTCCAGGCAAAACTCACACTTCTCTATCTGATGTTACAATGTACTTATTTTCTTCAAGTCTTTTCTTTTTTACCTGAAAATCCTTTATCACTCTTTGCATTCTCTTCCATAGCTATTCTATTCCTTCAGGTTTCTCTGTTTCATTCTCCAGTTTTCTATAACATCTTCCTCCACTCTACGTCCTCCAGTTATCTGTTCTATTCTGTTTTTCCTCCTATCACCCACTCTCTCTCTCCTCCTCTGGTTCTGTTTTTATTAGTTAAATATGTGACAGTTTCTTCCATCATCTGCCCTTTCCACTTTCTTTGTTAGAGAAAGGATTGAAAAACTGGTGCTCCACTTTGTAATTTAAAGAGCTGAAGTGATTTTTTTTTTCCTTCTGTTCAGTTAAACTGGTTGTAAATAACATATTTAAACTCATGCTTCAGATTTGCCTAATGTACTTGCACAATAAGTGGGAATATATGAAAGAATGTATCTTTTAGGCAAAAATATACAGAAATGGGCCCTATTCATGTAAATGCTATTTAAACAGCATTCTTGTACCCACACAAAGCCCACACTGAAGTCATTGGGATCTTGCTTTTCTGACTCAGCTGTAGTAGAATTTAAGATATCCTGTTTCAGTGAAGCCTTGTAAAATGCATCACCCCATCCTTTAAAGACATAGTCATATTAGCTGTCCAGTTTATACAGTTGAATGGTAGACATTGGACTGATTTTGGCCATCAGAAGCACTATTAGAATGTCATTTGTTCATAGGTATTAACATGTAGCTTGTGAAGGAGCTTACCAAATTAGAAAATAGCCATATCCTATGATAAAGAAAATGATTTGGTGAACTTGATTTTTCTTAAAAATTGATGGAGTTACATAGTTTGTATAATTTGTTATACCAAAGAAGAAACTAGTTTAACATGGAGTTCATCATATTAGAACATCCTCCTGTAAAAGGAACAGTAAGCTTAGTATCATAAGCTGTTAATATACATACAGTGACCTTTGTTCTATCTTGTAGCAGCATAGGGAAAAAAAGAAAAATTATGTTTTCAGAAATCTGTTTCAGAAACTCACTTTGTAGCTATGAGATGATGGCATTCAGTGCTTTCTGGTATTCCTAGAAAATGTTAGAAATCCCTCTTACTAAGACTGCTACACATGCTTCTAAGGACACATATATTAAGAGTGTGGATACTTAATGCTCCAAAGGCAAGCAGGGAGAGAAACAAAAAGCAATTCAATACACTTCTTCAGAAAGCATCTTGATCCCAAAAATGATCTGAAGTGGTTCTTTATCTTTATGAAGGCCATAACTTCTCCCTTTCTGAGGAGGGCAAAGGCATCGCAGTTCTTTTTTTGTCTGTTGAGAACATGGTAAAATTTAAGACTTCTTTTACAGTCTCTGGAAGAGACTGGAAGAGTTCTCTTGTGAACATAAAATCTGAGTTTAATGTATGTACCCAGTTCAAAACAGATGGCTTGAGAGAGAGAGAAATGCCCTAGATAACACAACACTTCTTGTTAGCAAGGGATGGCCTTGTTTTAGTTTTTATTTTTTCTTTAAACTGATGTTAAATAGGCTTTCTGATAAAAACCATCAGCTGTAGACTACTGGATTGTTTTTAGCCTGCATAGCTCTTTGAATTCCAAAGAGTTTTCTGTATTTCACTGATCACAACAGCAAGGTGTCACTTCCAAGTTGTCACTTGGAAGCCAGCATACTTGGCAACTATTTAAACTAAACTGCTTTCTTTTCTAAAATCAGAAATGGTCATCAATAAAACAGCATTTTTGGCTGTACATAAAGAACTTACTGGATTTTTTGGAAGCTGGTTTATAGGCACATTTTACGAAATGACTTAGTCTTTGACAGTTTATTTTAAACACAAGCTTTTTTTATTTGACCCTTTTTATGTCTTAATTAATAAATGAGCCTTTTAATTTTTATTTTTTTTTGCACTACCAGAAATTTGGTTCTTAAAACCAGAAATACGCTGAGGAGCCTGCTTGCAGATAAAAATTATATACTGTTTGGGCAGAGATGTAGTTCTGAGATCGAAGATTAGAGTTCAGACTTGAAAATTCAGGAATTCTTGCATGCCTCTGATTTTTTTTGCCTTCTTTCTTCTCCCCAGGCCTATGCACTACTTGCAGAAGCAGCCATTGTAATAAAACAGACCTCTTCTGATTTTGGTCACAATTTAGAATTAAAATATTTTTGTTTTAACAGTTTTTGTTTTAACAGTTATTGGCCTCTCAAAGAAAAATTAGAATAAGTTTTTGATGGCTGTTATATTTATGTATTATATTTATGGTTTTGATGGCTGTTATATTTATGTAACAGTAAAAGATACTGTACTTAAGCTTTAATCATGTAGGATGTGTTGGAATCTGGTGTTGTTTTCCAACACCTTCAGAGGGTCAGTGCAAGTTTAAGAGCAAAGTTTGTTTCATTTACATGAGCATACTATTGTTCTCTGTGGAACTAATTTGTCCCCAGAAATCAACATACCATCTGAATCTTTTCATTCTGGAGATTTCTGGGCTTCATCTAGTGCAATCTAAGGGTAACATAAAACCATCAGACAAGAAAGTCTGGTTGCTTTGATGTGAAAGATCCACATGCTCAACACAGAGCTTATAAAGGGGCATTAATTTAATTGAAGTAAAACTTTTTTATTGAGTGCCAAGACAAGACTTCTTTAAATTGAGTACAGCAAACTCTATTGAATGACAAGTTTAAGTGTGTGTTGTTGTTTTAAATGACATTGTAGTGCAGTGCCTTAAGTGACCTGGTTGCAGAGCATTTAGAAAAGGTAATCTCTTGAAACCAGCTTTGCTGCTGAAGCCTCTATGTAGTCAGATTATGACCTCAGTTGCCCATTGCCCTGCATTATGCCTAAAGTTAATAAAAAAATGATTTAAGATGGTAACTGGGCCTTAACTGTTAGCTTTTGCATTCTGCCTGGGCATAAATGACCATAAGATAAGGGGTAATAAAATGATACCCATGATGCCTTCATATTTGAGATGACTTGAAGTCTCATTTCTAAATACTCATCATTTAGTAGAATTAATGGGTTTAAGATTTGTATACAGTTTTGAGGCTGTAAGGACTCACAGCTGTGTATGCCAGAAAAAGCTCCAGATGTTTGGTACACAGGAGAATTTGTAGCACAAGGGAATTAAGAGTTGTATTCTCAAAAGACTAATCGGTTCAGTGTATCAAGATCTCAGCCACAGATGAGGAAATCTGACTTCTCATGCATTAGAGAGAAAAGGTAAATGTGCAGGCAATAGATGACAGTTACTGGAAAGAGCTCTGCCCACTGCAGGGGGGTTGGACTAGATGACCTCCAGAGGTCCCTTCCAACCCAAACCATTCTATGATTAAAAAAATCCACTTCAGAGGGATTTGTAAACATTAATTAATCTAAGTAGCCTTTTAAGTGAGAGTGTGAATTTAATATATTTAACTACATGAAAAGTGAAGCAGGGGAATGAAACAAAAATAAAATTTAGCCCTCCCCCATCTGTTTCTTTAAAAAAGTGAAAACAAAAAGGCCAAGACAGTAGATTGTGAAAAGGTGTCTTACTCTCTGCTCTCACTCTTGTGCAGGATTTAAAGTTAATGTGTTACAGAATGCTGCTATTGACCCAGACAGGGAGATAGGAAATAAGTGAAAACTAATTGGCAGTTCAGGCAGTACCAAAAATGCATGTACTGTTGAGTAAATTCAAGACAAGAATCTCACAATAAAAATTAATATCACAGTATGTTAGCAAGAGAAAGGAAATTTATACTTACAAAGGATCTTCTCTTAACCTGTGAGGATTTTTCTTCTTGAGTCCCAAACTGCTACATGTTTTGTAGAACAAAAGGATATTTATCTCTTTGGAAAGAAAAGGGAAAGATTTGTTACATAAGAGTTTGATGGCAGGAACAGTCAGATCAGGATTTTCCCAATCTATGCTCTGCTAGTTTTTAGTAAGACCAAGCAGTTACATTTCTGTCACACAGCAAGACTTAGACGTAATAAGCATGTCCTACTTGCAGGCACTGTAATAAGCCCTGTGGTAGAAACAGTGGAAGTGTTTTGAGCTGAAATTTGAACAGATCCATGAAATCAAAGAAGAAATACAGAACTGTAAGGAAGGATTTTGAATCAGGACTTCAGATAGTTGCAGGTCCCCCTTATCTTCTTCTTTGCCAGCCCAAAGAAGCCCCCAGCCTCCCCTTACATGGAATCATAATGGCTGGAAAAAGACCTCTAAGATCATTGAGTCCAACAGTCCCCCCAACACTGCCACTAAACGACATCCTCAAGCACCACAGCTATACATTTTTTCAACACTTCAAGGGATGGTGATTCTCTACCTCCCTGGGCAGCCTGTTCCAATACCTGATAACTCTCTTGGTGAAGAAATTCTTCCTAATAACCAGTCTGAACCTACCCTGGTGCAACTTGAAGCCATTTCCACAAGTCATGTTGTGGGCACATGCCCACCTTGGTAGCCCTATCCTAGCTAGACTCTCCCCAGTTTTTCGGTATCCTTGATCTGGACCACCCAAAACAAGGTAAAGAATTATGGGATGTACAAATTCTTGCCTGGCATCAAGCAGAGCCTTGATTTGCTGGCTATGCTCCTAATACAACCAATGCACAGTTTGCTTTATTTACCTTGAGAGCACACAGCTGCCTTGTGTTTTACTTGGCATCTCCTGTAACCACTGGGTCTTTTCAACAGTTTGTTCCCAGTGTGCACTGATGCTTGGGGTTAATTCTCTCTTAGCTGTTGAACTTCATGAGACTTCCATTGATCCAGTCCTCAAGCTTCTGAAAGGTGCCTCTGGATTGCTATTTGGTATGCCAGCTGTTCCCCCAAATTTGGTGGTGTCTGCAAAAGATTACAAGTGCTGTCTACCTTCAGGCTGTACTGGTTTCAAACACAAACTGCATACTTAAAATCTGCAGTTTTAATCCAGTCCATGTTGGGCTGTGTATTTGACATCTTGCTGCTAAGCCATGATAAATGCTTCCTATCTGTGACTCTAGGAAAATGAAATAAAGTCTCTATACTTGAAAAAAGGTCTAGGAGTGGTTGTTGTATTAGCCTTTGCAGTTGCAAGTGAACCTGAATTACTGGCAATCATTTAATGCAAGTGAACAGAGGATGGCAAACCTTGATTTGTACACACCCAACAGACTTAGTTTTGCAGAATCACACTGATGATGAAATATGGATTCTCAGGTGTAGCCTAAACAGGATTTCAGCATTTTCTGTGCTAACCTTGTTTACTTCGCTGATGAGAAGTTTTTCCAAGATAGATGAATTTACACTAGCAGAGTTATTTGGTAGCATCTGCCACTGTTTTTACCCCTCTAAAGGACTTACAGTGTAGACCTGAAATAGGACAATCAAAACTTCTGCTCAACTAGATCAGAGAATAAATCCTTTTGACAGAGGTATTTAGTACTTCTTTAGTGGGACAAAACTGCACAGTTTCTCAAGGGATTATCACAAGGTCCTACTCACAAGGAAGAGAAACAAACCTTCAGTATTAAAGGGTGGCAATGTACAGACATGCATATCCTGGGATATTTTAGATTCTTCAGTGCTAGTAGAGTTTTTTCTCTGATTACACATGAAAAGTGCTGGTGCAGAATGGGAGAGTGCTTAGTCTGAGAAGGCCTGATACCTAGATGAGATATAGAAGGAACTATGCATGTCCTGTCATTTCCTAGCTTTGTAGGGGTTTTGAAATTAACAAGTTACCAAAATACTGCTCGTTGTGCCTAGCTGCCTATTTCAATGGAACATGAAGGAGAAAGAATGTTTTATCTTATGCATATAGCTGAAACATTAGTAATTTTCCTGATAATTACTGCTAATAAATACATTGCTAAACACAAGCAGCATCAATTGCTGACTGTATTGGTTACCTCAGTAACATTCCATATGAGGCTTATGCATGTTAATAAAATGAAGATGAAGGGTATTAGGCCTGATAATGCCTTTTCAAAATTTTATTCTTCTGTGCAGCTTTTGGAAGTAAATGGAGTATAGCCAACAACAAAGCTGCATTGATATATGCTTGCTGATACAGAAGTATCATGGTCTTTTCAGCTTATCAGCAGTAGTTAAAATTGACAGTAGCTTTTGCCTTGTCCATAATCCATGCTTGCTCCATGAAATGTGTCTTTAAGCTTTCTTCCTGTAACATGTGACAACTTCTGAACTATTCTCCACTTCCCCTTCCTTCCACTTTCAAAGGACCAATTATAATTGAGAAAATAAAGTTTCAGAAAAAGACATAATTGGAAAGCTTAATAGGAGAGATTCTTTCTTCAACTGTGGTCCATTTGTGGCTGGCATCTGTGGGAGTTATATATGCTGACCAAGAGGAATTTCCTTGGCGCAAACACTATGAACATATGATTCAGAGATGACTGTGCTGTTCCTTGATGTTGGTACAAGATGCCTAGTGAAGGATAGGGATATTGTTGGAGTTTTTCAGACCATTGACAAGACTGTTGCAGATTCTTAGTGTCTCTTGACTGTCAAGCAGTCCATAAATAACTCCTCAATGCACTCAGTTATGCTAAAGGCTGCAGCATCCTTGTTACATGCAGGAGCTGGTCAGGAAATGACCTCTCAGAAAATCATGCTGGGTTTTGACTTCTGTTTTCTGCATCTCTGGCTTCTGAAGTATAACTGCATATTTCAGCCATAATGGCAGAAGAATGGGCAGTTGATCAGTAGCTCAGTCCTTCTAAAAGTCTGTGTTGGATAGTGTACTGACATACACAAGTGTAACAGCACAACTGCAGTTAACAGTGATACAATTATCTGAGACAATGATTGAAAGCAGCATAAAAAAATAACATGAATATCCTTAACTGCTTACTGCAGTCTGTAGACGTGTAGTTAGGGACAGCCTGCATTACACATATGCTCTCGTTGTTAGGTTTTGGTTCCCAATGTGGTATTCAGAGACCTGAGCCAGGAGGTTTGGTTCTCCAAATAAACAGTGCCTGGAGAATTCAGAGTAGGATCAACTACCAAGCTCAGCAGGGAAAAAACATAATTAATATGCATAGCATTTTCTGATCAGCACAATTTCTGCCTTAAACCCAGGGCCTAGAATTATTTCTTAAAGATGGATGCCTGCACCTTTTCTGTGAAAGTCTGAACCTTCATTCCTCCTTTTCAACTGTGAATGGAGGAAAAGGCTGAACTGGGTTACCATCTTCACCTTCCTTGGAATAGACACATATTTACACAGGAAAGAGAATAGTCCTAGCTTTTTCTCTACCTGACGTTGAAGCTGTGTGCCCTCAAACAGAGCAGAAAACCAGGCCCGATAGTGGTGTGCATTCACAGGCTATTAGTCAGGGCATGTTTTATAAAAGGTGGAGGTGTTTAGTTCCAGCACTTTTTACTATGACTTGTTTTATGCAATGACTGCTTAATATAAACTATATCTTAACAGAAATGGTATAAGGCATTTCAGTCCTCACATGAAAAATATAGAAATCTGATTTGAGTATTGTCATGACCCAGCTGCCGAGCTACGCAGTGTAGGGCAGGGGTTCATGCAAGATTCGAAAATTCCCTTGGAGTAAATTAAGGTGAAATGGCACCAAATAGCTGGTTAAATTGTTAAGCTTATTGCAGGCAAGGAGCGTTATAGGTATTTTGGGAAGCTTTTGGTCGGTCTCTAGTGCCTCAAAGATAGAAAGAAAAGGAGAAGGAGAGAGGACAGAAGAGAAAGAGAGAGTGAGATATCACCATCCTTGGTTCCAGCGATGTCTTGCAGGGCCGGTCTCAGGTCCTCGGGTGGTGGGTGCAAATCCAGGGACGTAGTGCAGAGCGGGTCTCGAGTTCAGTGGTGGGTGCACCCTGGATGCACCCTGGTTGTACACTGATGGATGTACCATTGTCCTTTTTTATACACGCAGGACATGGGTGGAGTGGTCACGGCTGTATAAAGGGGAGACTAACTCAGGAAAAAGAAATTGTCCCACCTCCACAGAACTTATCTCTTTCCAATATTAATCTCTTTATCGGCAAGGAGCAAGCCTTGCCTCGGGCCAGGGGCGAGCAGGCTCATTGTCGGTCATTGCCAGCACTTACAGAATCATAGAATCATTTGGGTTGGAAGGGACCACTGGAGGTCATCTAGTCCAACCCCCCTGCAGTGGGCAGGGACGTCCCCATCTAGATCAGGTTGCCCAGAGCCCTGTCAAGCCACACCTTGAA
>VWZO01004094.1:299827-323584 GCA_013396975.1 Bucco capensis
GTCAGCCAGCCAGTTCCTTATCCACTGAACAGTCCACCCATCAAATCCATAGCTCTCTAACTTGGTCAGTAGAATGTTGTGGGGGACTGTGTCAAAGGCCTTGCAGAAGTCCAGATAGATCACATCCACAGCTTGTCCCTTGTCCACTGAGGTAGTCACAGTATCGTAGAAAGCCACTAGGTTTGTCAGACAGGATTTACCCTTAGTGAAGCCATTCTGACTGTCTCTGATCACCTCCCTCTCCTCCATGTGCCTTATCAGACCTTCTAGGAGAATCTGCTCCATGATTTTCCCAGGCACAGAGGTGAGGCTGACAGGTCAGTAGTTCCCAGGGTCCTCCTTTACACCCTGTTTGAAAATGGGTGTAACATGCCCCTTCTTCCAATCACTAGGGACTTCAGCTGACTGCCAGGACCTCTCAGACTTCACAGAGTCACCTCTGTGTTTAAACTTAATTTTTTTTTCCTCTTCCTTGTGATTTAAGGGTCAGTCAAGATCTGCTTGGTCATCAGAGAGATAAATGTCTTTGAAAGTACAGAAAACATTCTTAATTTGAGGGTCATAACATTTACAACTGTATCCAGTTGTCACTGAACCCAAACCTTGCATCTCTTCTGAAACATCCCAAGGACATTTTTGTCCTCCCCATCTGCTGCTAGCTCTGCCCTTCATTCTTGAGACCTGCAGACTGTGTGCAGAGCTTGACTCCTTTCAGTTTCTGTCAGTATGACTCTTTACTTAGTCTGAGAGATGGTTATTAAGCAGTGAAGGCAAAACAGTCCTCCGCTTTGAAACACACTCAGATCCTGCTTGTAAGGGAAACAAATTAGTTGCAATTTAATGTTAACAAGTGGCACTTTGCAGAAATCTTTTGTCTTTAAAAAACAATTCCTTTGTGGAAAAAAAAATTCTTGGTTGCCTTTCTTTTATTGAGCTCCCTACAAATACATGTGTCTTGGGAGCATTTAACTTGTTTTTGGGATGCTGTCCAAACACAGCTGTGTTTGCAGAATCTGGGATTAATCATTTAATTAAGAGTTATGAGATTTAAGACATATAAAGTAGCCTTTTCTTTTGGAGATTTTTTTTCTCCTGATTTGCACTGTCAGTTTTTCTCTCTCCAAAAACATATTTTCAGTGGATATGTATTACATGTTTTCAGTGATTCAAATGTTCATCATAGTAGTTTGAAGTAATACTTGGGGCCTATAACATTTGGGTTATGATTTACCCAGCCATGCATAGGTACTCTAGTGTGCTGCCTCAGAACATTAGTACCATGTTTACTGCGCTGTCACTGTTGTATAATTTTTGCTAAATAAAGCTCTCCAATGCTGTGCAGAGGTTAATGATCACTTTTAACTGCAGTCATGTAGAATACAAGTGGTTTTTCTGGAAATCTTTCTTTAAAATAGGGTTATATTAAGGATTTTTTGCACCATTTTGATTTTGCTATCTGATTGTGCAGGTTTATGCCAGTCTAACATGAAAATTCAGTTGAGTCCTTTTCCTTTAGAGAGCATCTGAACTGATCCTATCACTGCAGTGTTTTTATTGATGCTGTATATCCTATAGATTCTTAAGTGAGAACAGATAACTGCATTAATAGGTAAATATTTATCACTAGAGGGATTAACCCCAGATGTCTACTAATCTTAGTAATACCAGGCTTAAAGCAGTACATGATACCTTTAAAAACAACCTCTAGAGTACATTTTGGTCTATAAACTTATAGTTGAATGATACTGACAACTCAGTCTTCAATTTGTGATATCTGGGCACCACAGTCTGCCTACAAAGGCATGCTGTTGATGTGAGGCCATCTTAGTAATTTGTACTAAACTACTGAATTGAAGGACTAGTGGCATCAGACAACCTCACCAGCCAAATATTAGTGCTTTCCAGGGTTGACTTAATTTCCTTTGTATCCTTCATTGACATTAGAGACTACTGAAAGCTTTCTTCTCTGAGGCATGAGGAGAGTGTCACAATTCTATCAGCCTTTTCGTAGCTAAAGAAAATTTTTGCATTACAGGTGTTAGTCTTTCCCTCTCTTCTTTCCTTGGGGCAAAAATGTCTTGCCAAGAGTATCTTTAGTAGGAGAATACAGGCAAACAAGTGCTTACCACTATATGAATTTTTAATTGTAAGATATTTGTAAATAAAGGGATTTAGAGTTACATATTAGATTTGCAGCTGATCTCTTTCTAACAAACTTTCACTGAAAAGCAAACAATAGCACAAATGACAGGTCACACCTCTTTTGAACTTGCACACACTCATCAAATTCAAACACTGTATTTTCAGGGCTGAAAGCTTTCATGCATAGTTTGTAATTATCCTGTAGCTTGTAATTAAAAGTAGTGATTTTTCTTTTTGTAATTTTGGGGAAAGGTAAATTAAAATAAGAAAAAAGGCAAATTTTGCAACTCAGCTTTCTGCTGGGATAGAAAACTGGGAGAAAACTTTCCATAGAAAGATAACTACAGGGACAAGCTTAGTAGATCAGCTGGCTTAGGATATGTATCTTGTTGTCAAGAAGGAAAATGGAACTTGCATGAGTGTTGTTGAATAACAGAATGTCTTATGTCTTTTTGATTAGGAATAGCTAAGCTAATTTCATTTATGATTTTTTGTCATGTGTTTTTAAGCTTTGTTTTACCAGTGATTGATATTTTATTTTATATTTGTATCTCTATAAAAATGAAAAAATAATACAAAATGACCTATCTAATTATATCAGGGTAAATATTTGTGCTACTTGTTGAGGTTTTGTTGAAGTGCATTGTGTTAGCCCTCAGTCTTTCAATGTCTAGTGTTATGTTCTGTGCCAAGAAAGCTAACATGCTAAGGGAACTGTATCATCACAGGACACCATGGTAGCAACTGCCACTGAGAAGCTCAAGTCAGAAGCTAGACCAGGAGAAAATGGGTTGCTAAGAGTGCTCTGATCAACCTGGAATTTAAAACTAGCTGCTTGAAGATCCAGCAGAAACTCTTAATTTCTTAGCTTGGAAAAATATTGGAAATTTCAAGTCTATATATTTTAAGCGTTTTGGAAGGGCTTACCATTTAGAAAGATGCTTAAGGTCCAGACTTCCTTCTAGAATGGTATGCATCTGCAGGCAGGTACAGCCATTGGTATCCCATAATTACATGCAAAAAACCAGCATCAAAACAAAGATAAGTTATTAACTGATAAAAAAATTAAGGTTTCAGACCAGGAGTACAAAAGCAGATTACATGAATTCTTAATTTTCACTGACAACTTCATCTGACCTGCCAAGATACCTTTAAAAATGTATCACTAAGTGAGTAATTATAGAATCTGTAGAAACATTGTTATGTTCTGCTATTGGGTCTTTTATAGCCTTTCCTTAAAGATTCTCAGCTTTTCCTAGATTAGTCACTATTTTTCCACTGCTCAGGCCTATTTTATTTTCTGTAGTAGATTGCTCTTTGGGTCCTAATAACGTATGTTATAGCTTTGAAGATTGGAGTAGCTAGTTTTAATTAAGTCCACATCCAAGAGTTGAAAGAGACTGTCAAGGCAAAGATCATTCTATTCAAATCATTTCCAAAACTCCATTTTGTTGAATTGCCCACAAATTAATTAAAACAAAACCAAAAGTACTCTATCTTTTTACAGTTTTATTCCCTTCAGTATCTCTACATATTAGGACATCCAAGTGGTTATGTTTGTGCTACTTACAGAAATAAACCAGTAAGAATGATAAGGTTACTCACAGATGAGTAGTGACAGAATAAGGCCCTTATCTGTCTTCTGAGTGCTTACAGGGATTTAAGATGTAAATTAATACAAATTAATTACAGATTTTATACTTGATTCAGTTAAAAGATGTTGAGGGATAGGAACAGGGGAGAGAGTGTTGCTAAACCACTTCTTGTAACCAAAATAGCATTTTTATCTCACTGTGTATTTCTCACATCCCAGATGACTGCTCCTCTAGCTGAGCCTGGTGGAGCATTCAGTATTGTTTTCGCTTTCTCTTGACTCAGTATAATGCAGAAGTGGATCACCTAGGTTACCTCCGACAGTATTACAACACTGATGATTTGGCTGTTACCATGATTATTTTAGTAGCTCTTTTGCATTGAAGGCTATGCACCAGGCCAAGCAATTCAGTGTTATGTGTTCATGATGTATACAACCTTACCATAGACTCATAGCAGCAGATGAAAAATAAAGCCATTCAGAGGTTGCCTAATACAGCCTCCTGTTCCAAGCTGGGGTAACACTGAGGCTAGATCACGTTGCCCAGAACATTTTTTTAATTGGGGTGAGGATTTGTTTTTCCAAGACAAATTTGAATATAGCATGAAATTTTTTTTTCTCTATTAAATACACATATTTTAGCACAGTGACTAGAGAACAAATCTACAACTGATTTTGGCACTACAAGATGTATGCTTAATATATACTGAGTGTAGTACCCATCTGTTGCTGAATCTTTCTCATTGCTCAGAGTGATTCTTGAGATTTGTTTCCCATGTTTTATCACTGAACATTTCTTTATGTGACTTGTAACTCCCTGTACCTACTCCCATTCTGTTGGCCCTGAGCAGGCTGAGCTGATTCTTGCTGTGTTTGCAGTTTTAGAACAACTATGCACCAGGTTTTCACTTTCATTTTGTGTTTGCCTAATAAGGAACTTGGAGCAGCAGTAGACTGAACAATCCTAAATGTTAGAAAAAACATATAAACCCAAGCAACAACCCAAAGCAAAACCTCAGCAGCTTACTTTCAAGGTTAGTTTCAAGTTTACATACAAGTAAACTTGTTAAAACCTAGCCATCTGTATGCTATTAGGTGTGTATTTGACAAAAAAAAAAAAAAGGTAAACAAAAAAGCTGTCAAATTACTCTTGAACATTCAAACAGCTCAAAGGTTCTTTGTGTGGTAATGTTGGCACAGCTCCTAAGTGACCAGATGGAATTTTATTAACACTCAACAGGACAAGGGCTGAGATTTTGTTTCTTAACTTACTATATTTAAAACACTTGTAGAGAATGTGTCAAAAAGCTTGATGTTTTTTCGTACTACACAAAATTACACATATACCTTCCCTTAATGCAAAGATGTTGACTGCTTCAGAGGCTGTCATCTCTGTGAGGTGGGTAAGGAAAGAGATGGAAGAGATATAGTAATTTAAATATCACAACTTTTTAGTGAATTGTGTAAAGGTGGTTTTATATACACAATTAGTGATCATATAAAAGCAGAATTTAGAAACAGGTTTTTTAATAAACAGACTTAGAGAGAACAAACAAACAAAAAAATCTAAGTATTAAAATAACCTTGATTTCTGACATCAGTAACCACTGACATTAGTGATGTCAGATTTCCATTTAAGGACTCTGGTAAACAGGAAAAGTGTGAATGTATGTGGATCCTCCATTTCCGGCATCATCATTTGTTTATTGTTACTAAGAAATATCTGAAGCCTGATAATCTCCATTATCTCTGGTAAATCACAGGATAAACTTCAAACCAGGCAGCTGGAGGAGAAGAATCTGTAATCCACTGTGGACTCATTTGCCCTGTGCCTGCTAAGTGCTTCCTTTCCATATTCAGGGGTTTTCAGGCAACTCAGGATAGCTAGAAGTGTGCTGTGTTACAGATTAGTATTTCATAACACCTGTCAGAAGAACACTGGTATGGCATACAGTTAGACTTAGCAGGACTACTTTTGAGCCTGAGTATCTTATACAGGCAAAATTCTCACTGTTGCAGGTGAAAGATGAGCCCAAGGGCAAGATAATTACATGAACATGTGAGAATTAAACCATAGGACACAGAGGAAAATTGTGTATTACTTATGGTAGAGACAATGAAACATTTTTTCTTTCATTCAGTACCAAAACCATTTTTCTCTTAAATATAACTAATCTTAATACAACACATCACTTAGGATAAAACAAGCATCTTACCTTCTTCATTATCAGTTTTATAATGGAGCATTGACTAAAACCACTGGAGCAGATTCAGTTTTGATTGCAGAAGGTGTTATGTATTTCTTGCTCACTAAGGACTCAGCGAGAATTTATAAGGCTGTTGTCTATCAGAAGTTCCAATTAGTATTTTCTGTTATGCTCTGCATCTCTCTTGGGTTTTTGTAATGTGGCTCAGTGAAGATCAGGCACCTAGACAGAATAAACGATACGACAATAAAATGTGTAGTCATCTATCAATTAAATGTAATTCTTTACAAATTGGTAGCCATATTATATATGATTTTGTTTACTCCTAGTAATAGAATACAAAAAAAAATCTTTCCATAAACTGGGAATCGTATCTCTTTTATAGTTGAAATAATTACTTTTCCATTATTAGCTGATTCTCAAATGATATTAATCTAGTACAGATGCTCTATATCAAACAATGTATTTATTTTTTACTTATGGAAAAAAACTGTTTAATCCTTCTTTTAAAACCTGTTTTAAGCAAGAACTTTTAGGGCTTTTTGTAAATCAGTAGAAGTTGTTAGATTAATTTCACTGAATTTCAACCAGTTTCTTTAGACTTTAAGGTGATTCCAGATTTTCAGTATTTAATTAAAACATATAAAGATCCATAAGTCTGTACCACATTTTCCTAGCAAAGGGACAAAAATCTTCCAAGATTCTGCAGAATCTTCTGAAATGTCATTCTTATAGTCTAGCTTTTGCAACTCAGGATTTAAGCAACAGAGAAAGGATTATTAGCATGCAGAAAGCAATTATGGCAACTACAGATCAATATACCTTGCAGTCTTGTAAATATTTCTGTATTAGTATCTGTGACTACAGTAAAAATAATACACAAAATTATTTTCAAAGATCTCCATTTTCTCCCAAGGCAAAAACCAACCAACCAAAACCCCAAAACAGAAAGCAAAAAAAAAAAGACATTTTAGCTGATCGCTATTTCTTGTTATCTTTAGGGATGATCCTTTTAATTCTCCTTATAGACATATTATTGAGCGAGTTCAGAAGTGGTAAAAAAGCCCAACACCACCACACCATTCTTTCTGCTTGAAATTAACCAGAATTCTACAGCAAAAATGAAAATTTTGCATTGGCAAGAGATTCCAAGTGAACTGAATGCTGGGTGATGCTACTTTATTTAGGTTTCTGTCCTGATTTTAAAATACAGACTAAGTAGTTGTTAGCATATTTAGACTTATCTGATAATTACAAAAAAGAATTAGGTAGCTTACTGCTCAGGTGAAAATGAGTCATAGTGTGTCAGTGTTTTCAGGTAATAAAAATGAAGCTCCATGAGAGATTGAGAAGAACAGATGCTGAAACAAATGGATAAATGAAAGAGTAACAAGTCTCTAAGACCAGATGGTATATATCTAAGATTCAGAAAGTGTTTAAGAATGAAGCAGCTCAACTGTTGACAAAAATAGGTACTCTCATTAAAATTAGTTACTATGCTAAAAAAGTAGAGCAAGTCTACCTAAGTTAAAAACAGGTTGCAGCAGAAGTCTTGCCGTTAATGATCTATCACTATTTCCCTAGAACTGGTAAAATCAGCTGGGGGAAAAAAAAAGTTAACACAATCAACATAGTAGGACAGAAGCAAATAAGCACGGTTTCTGTTAAAAAAAGAAGTTCCTTCCTATTTAAGATGTCTGGATTCATGGATTTAACTGTTAATCTGGTTTAAGGCCAGAATCAGCCTCAGTTCCTGTTCAGCACCAAAGATGATAACACAGGAATTACCTTACTGGCTGTTGAGAACCCAAAATCTTTTCCAGCTTGCTAGATCCAAACAGATGGCCCAGCAAAGTCCAAACACATCTGAGGAGATATGTTTAGTCATCTTCTTTTCTTGGTGATCCAGAGCAGTGAGGTGCAACGTGACAAATGCAAATGCCATATGGTCACCTGTAGTCAAAAGTCAGTGCACCCAGTTGTCCTGTTTCTGATCCTGCATGTCTGGGAACATGTTTCCATGTCTGAGAAAACACTGGGCAGGGACAGGAGGTGGGCAAGTACAGAGTGATATTCTCCCAGTTTGCAGTAATCTGACAGTTAGGAATTTCCCAATCAGAAGTAGTATGCATATCATAGTATTAAAAGGTATGCATGGACTTTTGTTTCCTCATAATTTTTTTCTAATGGATTAAATTAATATCTTTATAGTTCCAGCCTCTTAACAGTTCCACAGTTTAATTACGTGTGGTGTGAAAACATACTTTGTTGTCTTTAAGTTTATTGCTTGGTAATTTCATTTTGCTATTCTAGTTGTTAGGAGAAACAGTAACTATTAGCTTTCTTTTCATTACCATAGTCCTATTCATGATCCCATACATCTAGATAATATTTTACCCTCAGTCATCTTTTTTCTGAATGAAGAGTCCTTGCCTGTTTAACTTCTTGAGGAGCAGTTTTTCCTTACCTTTACTCAGCCTTATCTGTACCTTTTCTAGTTCTGCAGCATGTCATTTGCAGCATGAGGTGCCTAGAGCTGTATGCAGTATTAAAAATGTGGCTGCATAGCAATGATTTTACATTTTGCAGTGGCAAAATAGTTTTCTACTTACTGTTCATTTCCCAGCAAAGCTGTTGATCTTTGAATTGTCATAGACCACTTGGTTTCATTTGTCCTTACCATGTCTCCTGGTTGCACATCCTCCTGCAGTTTAGAGGACCTACTGCTGGGGACAGCCCCAGGCTGCCAGCACACATTTTGTATGGCAGCAGAGAAGAACCAGCACCCTTGAGCTCAGGGTAGACCTATAGAATCATAGAATCATTATGATTGGAAAAGACCTTTGAGATAGAGCCCAACCTTCCACTCAACAATACTATCCTTACCACTAAGCCATGTCCCCAAGCACCACATCTACATGTTTTTTGAATGCTTCCAGGGACAATGATTCCACCACCTCCCTGAGCAGCATGTTCCCATGTGTGCTTGAGAGATGCTGTGTCTCTAGAGAGACTCAAGGAAACAGAGGTGCTTCAGACTCTTCATTACACTGGTGACATAACTCAAAGAAGGAACATCTCTAAGAACCAAAGAGGAATTGTATGCCACATTGGAAAGGTTACGTAGAAGAGCACCAGCACAGCCAAAAATGGCTTGTTTCAAACACTACTAAGTGAAAAGAACCACCTGCAGATACAACCAGCTTAGCTACAGCATCTGTGCCTGCTTGTCAGCTTTCAGACGTGTTTCTCTGTGCCTGGGGATCCTTCTCTGACATTGCTGACTGAACAACACCTGCAGAACAGAGTTTGTCATTCTCCAAAGGCCTAAATTTCCACAGCAACTAGGCACAAGACAACCTGGTAAAGAAAAAGGGTAAGTGCTTACTCCAGTGGCCAGCACCTCCAGTCTCCCAGCTCTGCAATGCCACTGTGTAGTAGAGAAGCAGGATGGAGCACAAGCTCATGTAGTGTGTGCAGATCCATCTCCTTTGCCAGACAATTGCTAATCCAGTCTATGAGTATGTCAAATGGGGTTCACATTGGGGTTATCCCAGCTGTGGCCTGGCAGCATGTAGAACACTGCATTTGCAATGATGCACTCTCAGCCAGGTCTGTCTGTTTGTCATTCCTGAGAAGAGTAAAGTGCTGTGGAGATCCATTAAGTCGCACTAGGGTTTCTCTGCTGTTAGAAGAGCAATGTTACTTCTATTATTTTTAGGAGATAACAGCCAGCTAAGTTCCTCCTGCCATTACCTATCAAAAATTAATTCTTTACCACCAGCCTCTGACAGCATACATCTACCTCCTGATCAGATGCCAAGTTTCAAAAATATCCTGTCTGGATTAAGAGCAGAGAATCACTTCTAATAACAGATCTGGGCATTTGACAGAAAAAACTGTACACTTGGGAGCACTTGAGGGTAGCTGCTGCAAAGAAAGGAGGGGAGTGTTTCTTGGTAATGGCCTAAACATGAGGACAACCAGTTCTGCTGCTGGTTGTCTTCAGTCAGCCAGCTTCAGGATCAACAAACCACCCCCCCCCATGGAAGGTTTTCAGGGTTGGGGCAGCAAATTGCAAGGTTGGTGTTAAGCACCACAGGGCCCCTCAGACACCACTGAAATGATTGTGCATGGAGTGCTCTGCTGGTGGCATAGGGTCTGCATTAGAGCAGAAACACAGATATTATTGGAAGGGAAGAGTGTGGGGTGTAAGGATGGCTTGAGAGCTGGATGGTAGCCTTTAATGTATTACCTGTCTGATCTTTGCATCAGTTCATAAATTCTCAAATAATATAACCTCAGAATATACTTTTAGTTAAAAAAACCCTGTGGTGAGTCAGTGGTGGATTTTCCATATAGGTTAGATTGTACTGAAATTGTAGGAAGTTAAAGTCCATAAAAGAAAGTGAAATAATATCTGAAGTCTAGTCTATATAGGTGTGCACACTTAAATTTTCAAGACATTTATGCCATTCAAACAGAAGGAGACCCATAAAATGGCATCATTCCTTCTGCTCAGTTTGGTGTCTTGCTGTTTCCTGAGAAGCATTGAAACAGACTCAAAAGTCTCTGAGGCTAGTATAGCCACCATCCCTCTAATAGCAGAACTGCTTGAACTTTTCTTACCTGATCAGCCTGTTTCAGTATGTCCCATTTCAGTATCTGTCACTCAGTATTATCTGTTAAGTTGCATGTATGTTAAGTTCCATGTCCCTGTAATAACAATATACTAGGTGTCAGTCAAAAGATACAGGAAATGTGAATGATATATTCAAACGAGATCTTATTTTGTAAGAAAATATCTCTACTGGGAAAATAACAAAAAATATATTAAAAACTTGTCCAGACAAAAACTAAATACTCAGCTAAAACATTCCAAATAATTTTTTTTAATGGTAGTTTTAGAAGATGGCTTTTTTGTGTACCTTGACTTTTTCTGTGGCTTAAAGTTGCTGTGAACTCAAGGCAAAATTAGCAAGTTGGGGTTTGTCCTCAGAAGCTGCATCCCTAGATACACTATTGAGTATCTTGCAAAACTCTGCAGCCTAGCCATCATTCCTGTGGCCCTGACTCTAAACAAGGTTGATCACTTACTGAATTTTTACAAGAAAGAACAGCTCTTCTGTATAAAACAAATTAATGATTGAAAACAGGAATGAGTCACGGAAAAACTCTTAGAAAAAGGGGGATGTTGAATTGAAATGGAATATTAAAGTGTTTTCTTGTGTGAGTTTCTGACTCTTTTTCTCTGTAAAAATGCCTGTGCAAGAAATAGCAAAAGTTTGCAAGAGATAATATTAATCCTGTGCCACCAAAAGCAACGTGAGCTACTATAGTATTTAAACTACCTCATTTTTATGAATGTTTGTGCAGGAATAGCTAACAGGGGAAAACAAAATGCAGCAGTAGGTGGAATGCACCCGACAGGTCTGACAGCTCTTGCCAAACTCTACTACCTGATTTATCAGTTCCGTATCATTAGGATATATGGGAGTAAGGTCTATGGGATTCAGGCCTTTCTGACCTGTTCTTCTGAAAGCAATCCAGTAAGCCAGGTTGAAGTATGAGCAACTCCTTTGCTTGGGTTTATCAACAAAATAGTTGATACTTCTGTTAAACTTCTGACTTTATGCCTCACAAACTCATGACCTGATACCACACTGCTGAGCAGCTGTGCCATAGGGAATGTCACTATTTTTTAGCCTCATTTTTACCCATAGCATCTTAGTCTTACCTCCTTAGATCTTCTGTCTAATGTGAGCTTTCACATGACCTTGCATATTTAGAAAAATCTACTTAATTCACATTTTGCTGACACTCAGCCAAAAAGATTCCTTCTGTTATTTTTATCTCTGAGAATCTGATCAACCTATGCAGTAACAAACCTACTGGAAACAGTTTCTGTAAAAAGAGAGGAAGAGAGCATGAGGTGATCACAAGAAAACGACAGGGGTTTTATACACAGAAGACAAGCATCTGCAGCCTCTTTCCTAAATGACAAGTTCAGGACAAGTGTGAAACAGCAGATGTAAGGAAGCCTTGTGTGATTATATGGTGAGAGCCTGCTGGAACACTACAGTGCTTCCTCTCTGAATATGCCTGTCAGTGCCATCTCAAACTGTAAGTGGCAAGTAAAGTTTTCCTGAAGGGTGTTTTTTTCCTCTGTGCCTGTGGCCTTCGGACATTGTGCCAAAAGATCTGTTGTTTTTATATTATTCCTAGTTAGGATTTCTTTTGCACAGAAGATGGAGTATGTCTCAAGCTGCAGTGAGCTTTTTACGAAATCAAGGGCTGCTGTAACTGATTTTAGAAACACTTGATGCATATGGTTTCTAATTTAATTTCTGTTCTTATTTTTAAAGTACTTATAATATCCAATCATAACTAGTTTAATGGCAATTTAGCACATATTGCAGCATAGTTTTGTAAGGCATTTAAAAAGTCACATGGCATACCATTGCCATGTGTCCATTGATTTGTTAAGCATGTGTTTAAAGTGAAGTTATATGTCCATGTATGTCAATGGTATGTGCACATGTTCATTACCACAAGAAATGGAGATGTTATCCTAGAGAATAAAATATTTGGATAGTCACATTTGAAAATTTTGCCCCAAATGAATGATTCTACATATGCTATGTAACTGTATGGTATTAAAATAGTGGGCTTTACCCAGAAAAACTTAATGAGGCACTGAGTAGAAATGGGAGGTAGGAAAAAGGGCTTGTTAACTCAGTAGAGTTAGCAGGTTCTGATACGGCAGAGTAGAAGAAATGATAGGTTATTTGAGGTAAAGCACTCATCTCTTTGCACAGCAAAATGAAGTAATAAGTGGGTACTTGTGATTTATTTGGCACATGCAAGAAAGGAGAAGCTATAATAGAGAAATGAAGTCTGTGTGTGCTCTCCAATAACAATAGCTTCTCTCCGTAGTCAGGAAAAACTGGAATGAAGGTGAATTTCTTACCTTTGCATTTTCTTCTTCCCCAGATTGTGGGAACCCCTGGGGGTTATATATATGTAGTAGATTCAGTCCTCTTGCTATAAATGGTTGCTACAGTTTCAAAGCTTAAGTGTGTGAGTATACAGGGAGATGAGATGCCTGTAGGATGGAAGAGAATTATTGCTATATTAGCAAAAGAACGAAGAGAGGAATATGAGTGGGAGGTGGATGAGGAAAGTATGAGAGGATGTGGAGCGCACAATGTTGAATTCTAGTACTGGGGCTGGTCATTGGGTACCCTGCACCTGTGTCCTTTGACAAATTCCAGTGATATTTCCTGAATAATTTAAGCAATGAGACTTTGCAGTGCATGTTCAGCTCTATTGTTGGTTAAGTGTCATTCAAGAAATGTGCTGCAGTAAGCCTGCTAGGCAGTAGCATAAGTCAGTACAAGGGAAAATGAGGTGTTTTTTTCTTAGTGGCTTGTTCCAGGATGTGTCAGTTCAGCATGACAAAAAGAGGTGGTAGGAAGATAGGTTGGAAATCTCATTGAGTGCATCTGCCCCAGAGGCTTTTACAGAGTTACCTGCGTGCTGCTGGTTCTCTGCATTTAGGAGTAATGGGATTCCTGACTATAGTGTGGCTAAGAACATGTTCATTACTGAATAGAAAAACTGTCTGATAAACAATTTCCTGACGAATTTCATACTTAAATACTGAGCACTTCAAAAATGAACCATCTTACCTTTATGTCTGCGGGACACTGCGCTACAAAAGCACATGCTAATAAAAACTGGAGGTGGATGAAGGCCACAGCTTTGGCAGAGAAGCAGAGCAGCTCCAGGAGGAGTGAGATTCCACCCTCTTTGTGGGATGTCTTTGTGCCTCAAAGACAAATAAAGAGAGCATAATGGGAAGTTCTTGCCATGCCTTCTTTCCTTTGCACCAACCCATATGTGGGCAAGTGAAGAGAAAGCAAAGCACAGCAGCTGCCAACTCGTCTGCGAAGGGAGCTTCCTAGATTGGTGTGAAGTTCTAAGGCTGCACTGGCTGCCTTTCAGGCTCTGAAGATAACAGTGATGTACTGCAAAGACATTGTAGCTACAGTTCTTTAGGACTTGGGTCAAGGCTTTCTGATGAGTCACTGGGGAACAAGAGGCAGCTAGACACTATTTAACATTATTTGTTTTGAGTAACACTTTCTGCTTACTGACAGAGTTGGCATGGAAACTGAATCAGCACTCATTTTTTAAAAGGATAGTCCGTTCAGAGTGGGGTTAGTCATCATCAGGCAAACTAAAGAGACTCAGGCTGCAGCTGTAAACACTTACACCTTGCTGATGAATAGTGTGTTCAAAATGGTAGCAGTCATATAACCCCAACTTCTATGGGCAAAAAATGTGCATCTATTGAGTTTTGTATTATGTGGTTTGGGTGTTGTTTTGTTTGTTTGGTTTTTTTTTAAATAGGGGAGAGTTATTTAATTATCTGAAATCCACAACAGAACTTTCTTATTTCTAGAAGATGCCTTCTGTTTTTATGGATTAGCTGAATTTAGAGAGTTAACACAGTTTATGTAAATAGTGGTGCTGGTAACATTGTGGGGGAAAATGGCATAATACTTAAAACACTGTAAGCTTAGGACTAGGGATCTCTGACTATATAGCCAAGATGGAAACCTACACAGAATGCAGAAGATGGCATTTTCAATTTCTTTCCCTTTATTGATTAAAAAGTTCAAGATGTGCTTATTTTCATATTATATTTTCGTACACACAAGGATAGAAGCAAAGAAGCAGCTGCTGAGGTTCTGCACCGTCTAGGCTGAGAAAATATTGATGCTAAATTGCTGTTCAGTGGCATTTCATAAAGTGCCTGCTTGCATCCTGTACTCAGATGCAGAATGATAGATGTGTATTTAAATTTGAAAAGTTTAATTTCATCTATGACCTTTGACTCCTGGCTTTTTGTATGCTCAGAATATAGACCACACGTGGCTTCTTCACTGATAGAGGATCTTGTTTACTTAACAGTTAACATTCAAGGCTTTAATGATGTTACCAAATTGATGAGGACACTGATTTTTCTTTATTTACCAAGCAGATAATCTAAGTGATGCCCTGAAAAAGCTGAAGATAACAACAACTGACAGCACAGCAGATAGCTTGGAGGGATGCTTGGACTGTCTGCTTCAAGCTCTGGCACAAAACAGTAAGTTGTATGGACCTTTCAGATTTTAAATTGTATAATAAGATCAGTGAATTAAATGGAGATTGTAGAATGTGGCAGAAAGACTGATTCAAGCAGTAGGCTGCTGGTTCTGGGTTTCAGTGTTCTTAGCTATATACCTGGAACATTCAGGTAGCATCAAAGACAGTGACAGTATATACCTTGATATTGGGAACAGCTTTAGTCCAGTCTTTTTCCAATATGATGAAGGAGCACAATTACTTTTCCAGTTGATCACTCAAGAAACAAAGAACATGGATGGACAAATAAGCCTGATAAGATGGGGAGACGCATATGGGAGCTGCTTGCTAATTCTGGCTAAAAGAGCATAGTTTTACATTTGTAATGTATTTTTTTCTTCATACTTCTAATGACATATTTCTTATTTCCAGTAGTTTCAGTCAGCAGAAATAGGCTGGATAGCCAAAACTGGTCCAAATTTGACATGTGTTATGATAACAAAAATAACTTAAGAATGGAACAAGATGTCTTTTTCACAAAAGCTGTAGAATTTGTGTCCCCACTTGCAGTAGGCAGAAAGGTATGGTAAATGAAGATGACAGCTTACAAGACTTTTCTGAGCTTAACTTTTTTAGCGCTTCAGATGGTGGCAAAAATAAAATCTGTGTAAAATTCCAGGTTGAAAAACTTGTCAGGATAGATACAAGCCATGATTAGAAATTCCTTATTTAAAAAAAATCCTAGTCCTTTGCAAATATCAGTATGCTCCGAAGTACACAGTAAGCTGCCAGCCAGGAAATAATGAAATATTTGGGTTTTGGATCAACCCCTTTTTTTGAAGATGCTGAATCATTTTTTCTTATGTTTTTATTTATAAGGTATATCCAACTTCCTATTGGATTTGGTATTTCCAGTACTTTTAAGTCTGATACTTAAATGAAAAGTACTAAAAAGAAGATGGTGTGAAAAATGACAAAGTACTTAGTATAAATAGCTAGAGTTTACCATTTTGCCAATGACTATCACATGGCTATGTCACAGAACAAGTTTGGCAGATGCAAAGTAATTTTGACTTATGTATAGCAAACTTACCAGTGCTTCCTTGCAACCAGATGACTGTCCTCTGTCTCAGTCTAGGGCTTTGCTCATACTCCCAAAATCTTTTCTCTTCTAGTATCATAGCTGCCAGATCAAATAAGCAGATTATTAGGATTTTGACCTCTCTCTTCTGGGCAGTTTTACCAAATTTAGCTATAGTCCCTCCACTATTTACCACATTCTTTACATGTAAGTCAGTAACATGAGTGTAACCCTGCTGAACTGCCAAATGGTATACATGTCCACATATTTTCACTTTCCCAGAATTGAGGGTGACTAAAATAGCTCATTGAAAATGAGATGGGCCAGATGAGACAGGTTTTTTTTCAACAGCTTGCTGATGATTTAGGAACCTGTATATCAATTCCTTTTCAAGTGAATTAGACATGTTGATACCTAAGTTTTGCTGAGTCTCTTTGGACAACAGGCTGTAGTTGTCAGGATAGTTTGATTATTTGCTGATGATCCAAAACTAGGAGTGGCTGATACTGCAGATTGCTGTGCAGCCATCCAGATGGATCTCAGTAGGCTAGAGAGATGGGCAGAGAGAAACCTTCTGCAATTCAGCGAAGGCGACTGCATGGTCCTGCACCTGGGAGAGAATAACCCCATGCACTAATACAGGCTGGGGGCTGAGCTGCTGGAAAGTAGCTCTACAGAGAAGGACCTAGGGGTCCTGGTGGACAGCTAGTTGTCCATGGGCCAGCAAAGTGGCATTGTGGCCAAGAAGGCCAGTTGCATCCTGGGCTGGATTGGCAAGAACATTGCCAGCAGGTCAAGGGAGGTGATCTTGCCCCTCCACTCAACCCTAGTGAGGTCTCACCTGGAGCACTGTGTTCAGGTCTGGGTTCCTCAGTGCAAGTGAGACATGGAGCTCCTGAAGTGAGTCCATTGGAGAGCTGTAAGGACAGTTAGGGATCTGGAGTCTGTCCTTTATTGGAAAAGGCTGAGGGAACTGGGCTTGTTCAGCCTGGAGAAGAGGAGGCTGAGAGGAGGCTTCGTCGTCGTCGTGGTGGCTAGGCTTCGCGANATGACCTTTAAAGGTCCCTTACAACGTAAAACATTCTATAATTCTATGAAATTGCATGTAATAGATTAGTTCAACAAAAAGAGATACAGAATCAGCTTTCTAAATGTTTTAGTCCCTGAGTTAAAATTCAGCTGCAGATACGTTCAGACTGACCTTCCTTTGACCAAACAACCAAAAAATGTCCTTTCTCAGAGCTCTTGTCCATCCAGTTAACATCTTACTGTGGATTTTAGTGATTGGGTTTTAGTTACAGTGTGTGTTTTCATAGATACACATGATAGATATGCGATACATACTGTATCTCTGTCTGTGTATAAATTATTATAATAGTAATCAGGAATTAGATTGTTTATATAAAATTAAATGTTAATTGTAATACAGAATTAATTTAAATAAGATTTCTTATATAATTATTCTGCTCTCCTTTAATCTATTCCCATGTGTATGATTAAATTAATGAAGTATACATTCTGATTATAGTTCAGTGAATAATCGTATTAAAGTGACTAGAAAAATAAGCTATGCAAGGAATAGAGTTTATTTTAAGAGAATTCTGTAGGACTGTGATTTCACTGAGAGTTTGGGGAGATACTATAAGTCACAGAACTTAAAGTTTTGTTCACTTCTTTAAGACTTGAGATAAAAATATTTTATCTTATGTAAAATTTACTCTAATACTAATATACTAATGCAACCCATTCTCATCTACTGCCAGACTAAAATGGCAGTTAAACCCAGTGTTACTACAACACTGAGATTTTTAATAAAGGAAATAATCATTTCCACAGCTTCAGTTTGGGCATATCACATGTACATATGAATGTTTCAAGACCACTGCATTACTTTTAATTGCTAACCATTCATGCAGCCTAGGGTTATGATTGCTGCAGAAACCTAAGTTAAATTTCTTAGTCTCTTAACAATACAGTGACAATTATACTTCCATTTATTTTTCATACAGTCTTTTAACTTTTCACTATGTTAAAAGATTGCAAACCACTTTCTAGTTCTAGATGTCCCTGTTTGCTGCATGGGGCTTGGACTAGATGACCTCTAAAGGTCCCTTCCAACTCTAACCATTTTATTATTCTGTATGGAAAGGGATGGCAAAGTTATGATGAATATTGTAGCTTTTAATTTCTTTCTGTACAATCTGCCTCTTGTTTTTCACACTCCTCTTGACAGCTGATTTTTTGATAATCCCAGACTAATAGGCCCTGTCTGGCTTTACAAGCTATTCTACCATTGGTCACACCAATCAAATTAAGGTGTATGCACACACACGTGCTATAGTACACAAGGATGAGTCAAATAGTTGGTTGAACATGATAACTCCTGGCAAATATTTGGCAAGCCAATGGTTTTAACTGCTATTTTTCTAGGGGGATAGTTTTATAGCCCTTTGCATCTGAGACTCAGGTCTGAAAACCCTGCACAGCTGTTTTTTTACAAGATGTTGTTTGGAGAGATGTGTATTCCTATTTATGCAGATAGTTTAGTTCTTATCTGTGACCAACACTTCTGGCTACAGCCAGTCATATATGGACTAGCTTGAGGCACTAGATCAAACTGAAGACATTGTGATGGGAGGCAAAAATGACAGAGGAATAGGAAATAAGCATGCATTAGAAAGGCTTTAGAATAATAAGAACATACCTCATTTTGTGTGGACTTCCTTCAACATTGCTAGTGAAGTCAGCTGGGGAATTTGCACCCATAAAGCCTGTAGTAATGAAGACATGAAGTAACATTAGTCTGGATTCCCAGTTAGTATAAATCAGCACAGCTCCTTTCACCTCTTTGGATCTAAGCTGAGATTCTGTCCATCTTACAGGAAAACACAAATGTGTGATCTCTCTCCACCCACCAGCATTCACCATCTCTCAATTGCTGAACTTCCCATAATTTAGATTTTTAAAGGAAGGCTGTTGTGCATGATCCATAAGTCATGTTAGCAGCAAAGAAATAGTCAGCCATGCACAGAACAAAATACTGACTTCTACTGAATCGGGAGGTGAAATTCATATATTGCATGTAGGCTTTGCCAACGAAGATCCAGGGAGGGCTCCACCCACGCTCCTCCTCAGCGCCTTTTCCAAGCGCGCTGATAAAAAGAGGCTAGCAGATAGCACCCTCGAGCCTGTGCTATGGATTTTTTTTAGGTGAGACACAGCATGCACAGAGCTGGACCCACCCTTTAGTCCTAAGGTTCATCTGCCAGGGCCTAGCAAGCTTGGACGCTGGCAGTGAAGTCCTTAGGACATAGGTTTTATTAGAGTGTCCTTCTCTTAGATGGAAGGCCTTACAGGAAGGCCTTATATAGACATGGTTTAATGTGTTGCTGACAANCAAGAACTATATATTAAACCAAATGACTCTATTGCTCCGTAGTTTGGATTCTTTCTATATAGACATGGTTTAATGTGTTGCTGACAAGAAAGAATTTTGCTGATTTGGAAGCAGACTGTTTACAGTAATTTGGAGCATAAAATGGTCATAACAATCAGAAAAGGCAAGAAACAAGGAATTACTTTGTCAGAGAATATGATTCTGAGGTTCTGCAGCTTTTCTTTGATTCAACTTAAAAAGCCATCTGAGATTAACTGCACTGCAAAATGAAATTTAATTTTATGTTTAATATATCAAAATTACTTACATTGTAATTTGATATTTCTTACAAATAGGGGGTATTTTCTTCCCTCCCCTTGCCCCCTGGGTGGACTAGAGTAAGAAACAGCTTATCTTGTAACTGTTTTATAATAATATATGTAAAGAAGGAAAGAATTGAAGTCTGCAGAAAAATCCACAGGAGGAAACCAGGAGAAGGAGAGCAGTGGTAGGTGAATCTGGATGCATTTTTCTCAGAGAATTGCAGTTGTGTCTCCTGCCTGTGCTCACTGCAGAGGGGTAAATTCCCTCCCCCTGGGCTTCAGGCTGCCCTCTGACCCACACACACATACTTATGAAACATAATTATGAAAGCTGTATATTTGCTCTGATATTTTTGCTAAGTTTCTATCATATTGAGCAACTTTGGAATTCAAGAGTGTTCTGTGGATATTTTTTAATGACAACTTACAGAGGAACGTTCTCTGATGTCTTCTTCCCTTACATACAAGTGGTACTGAAAAGTTATGCTGAAGGTGCAGGTGACCTGAACAACAGAAATTCTCAGTTCAAATACTGTGTAAAAATGGCAGTATTAAACACCAGCTCCAATGGCATCATTAGACTTGGTATATTACTGAATTTTATAATTTTTTGAATAATAAAAACCTTCTGAATATTACCATCACAAGTTTGGAACCAAAACCTATCTTTTGAAAAAGAAAACAAATCATTGGTTTCAAGAGTTTTGTTCTAAAAGCACAATATTACATGTTTTACTATCATAATTCAAAGAGCATAGTATCTAGAACTGAACTAGTTATATGTAGAGAAAGATCTGTGAGACAGTGGGTTCAGCTTCATCCATTTATGATCTTACTGGCTCAAAGGCAGGCTAAACTCACAGAGAAAAACATGATAGTTTAACATATGCTTTGCAGCTTAGAATCTATTTTAAAAAACCCAAACCAACTTGTCAAAAGGATGAGTAAAGCACTTATGCACTGGAGAAAAGTATTTTAAAAGGAGGTCCACAAGGAAGGACTGCCTGGGAAAAAGAAAACAGAAAGGAAAAAGAGGTTTTCATTTATACCATAGGCTTTCTGGGACATAATTATTGCAGTAACAAAAAATGTAAATATCATTGCTAATGCAGACATGGTGCATTTGAGATACAAGAGGTTATAGCAAACATAAATAACCCAATTTTGACAGATGAGAAATCTGAAAATCTACTGAGAATGTTAGCTTTGGCTCTGATATACACACTCACCGGAAAAGGCTGAAAGTGCCTGGTAATCCCAGCACCTGGTTCTGAAAAGTATCTGACAAGTGGAAGGGCTTGGACATGAATTTGAACATTTTTTTTATAATATGCTTTCTGAGGGGCTGAGAATATGAGTTCAAAAGGTTTTGGGTAAATATGGTAAGCAAATTCATACCAATAAAGATAAGCTTAAGTGAGAGAGCAGAGCCCCAGTTTTGAAAAGGATTCAGAAATTTTGGAAACCTCTTACAGTTCAAAGAAGAAGGATTAAAATAGTGCACTTTACCTTGACAATGTGGTTGGCTAAGATGGCCTGTTTTCTGTTTGTTGAGCTCTGCTGATACCTGGTAACTCAAGGAACTATCAAATGACAATAAAAACTTTCAAAGAATCACTACATTTGGAAGAGACCTCTAAGATCATCAAGTTTCAATTTATCTTTGTTTGAAACTGGAAATTTCAGCATTATTGTAGGGCTTCTTTGGCATATAGGTTTCCTCCCCATATGAACACAGTTTCTTTATGCTATTTTCTTTTGCCCCAAAACATACTTTGGCTATATACTGTAGCCATGTTTTGTTTAGTTTTGAATATACTCATTGTATCCTATCAGAGAAAATAACATTATGTTACTAACTCCCTGGGCAACTGCTAGCAAGTGTTTGTCATCAGTTTCTGCTGTTTCAGCTTTATGGTGTTATGATCATGAGCTCAGCCCTCCTACCTAAAGCTTCTGTTCAGGTTTTCTCTTGAAAGTCACCAGTGGGTTTTCTGAAACGCGTTGGTTCCTATTTGATGGCATCACAGAGGAGGATGTGTTAGCATCTGGAGTGCTTAAGAAAATGTAGCATTTCTGCAGAGACTGAAGATTTCTCACATTTCTTCATCAGTGATGAAACTTTCGATCCAATGGTAGGCATTTGCTTTCAGAGGCATCTAGTTTCTTGTCTTTAATGTTTTGGTGGGTTTCCAGTTCTCACAACTATCTGTGAACACAGAGGTTATACTTGAGTTGGAAATTCTTCATTTTATACTATTCTTTATAGCTGTGGCTTACCTATATTGTTGAATTTCTTTAGTACTTGTGCTTTTTCTATTCTTGATGTTCCTTTTTCTGACGTCCACTGGCCACAGAAGATGAAACAATTCCTCTACTGGAGCAGAAAAATCATGGAGAGTTTAGAGATAATGTTTTGTAATTGGTAAAATCAGGACTCAACTAACAAAAACAAGTGCTTCTCTGAAATTCTTTAATGTATTATTGTCACTATTAATGCCTTTGGTTTATGAAAAAATGAGAACAGTACCTATTTTTTTTTATCCATTTCCTTTTTGGATCTTTTTGACATTTCAGTGTATGTACACTTACTCATTGCAGAGTCAGGTACGTGACTCTCTGCTTAACTTTTAGCATGAGTGCCATTTGATTTCAGTGAAATCTTGTACCTCTTGTACACACAGGATTAAACAAGAGTCATTTCATCTTTTGTTGCTGTGATCCTCTCACATATTAGTATGAAAGTAAAAGACAAACACAGAAAAAATTAAGTTGTAGAATCTTCTGTCCTAGCAGAGTAATTCTAAGGTATAAAGATTACCTGAACACTTTTTTTCTCATTCGCTAGACATTTTGAACTTAGTCCTTTCCCTTTCTGAAGCATGGAGAAAACACTCCACACTTCACAGCTTGCCCAAGCAAACCTGTCCTAAAACATCACCAAACAAACCTTTCTCTGTTTTGAAGAGACTCTTTGAGCAGAGTAAGAGTAAAATGAAATGACAATCATTTTATGTGGATTGTGCCCAAATAACAATGCTTTCATGGCTATGAAAGATTGCACAGCATTATAGTTTAAAACAAAACTGTCTATAGGCCCCTGTTCCAACCCTCACATGTAGGATTAACTTCTAGCTACTGCTGTTTTGTATAAATAGAAAAAGAGCACTCAGTGTCCCCACAGATTTAATACACATTACTAAAACATAAGCTGTAACAACACGACCCAGTGCACAGGCAAGTCAAGGTAGCATAGCACAAACAAGGGGTACCAATTGGATGAATGGCCTCTTAAACCAAGTGATTACTAGAAGAATTAAGTACAATGATAAATAGCTCTTCCCTGCTCTCTTTCTCCTCTTTGATCTTTAGTATCTCCCTTTCTTCTTAGCAGCAGTGTTTCTCCCAGGTGCGTTTTTGATCTTCATCAGGTCTATCCTCCAGTGATCCCTAGATTATGTCACCCACCTGTGATCTTAGAAGGAGGAGGCCACTCACGGATGTATGTTCAGATGCAGCAGGCATGCCTGCATAGATATGGGGTTGCTGATGGATGAGAAACAGGACATGAGCAAACAGTGCATGCTGGCAGCCCAGAAGGCCAATCACATCCTGGACTGCATCAAAAGAAGCATGGCCAGCAGATCCAGAGAGGTGATTCTGCCACTTTACTCTGCTCTGGTGAGACCTCATCTGGAATACTGTGTCCAGTTCTGGAGCCCTCAATACAGAAAGGACATGGACCTGATGGAGCAGGTCCAGAGGAGGCCACGAGAATCATCAGGGGGCTGGAACACCTCTCCTATGAAGACAGGCTGAGGGAGCTGGGATTGTTCCGCCTGGAGAAAAGAAGACTTCTGGGGGACCAAACAGTGACCTTCCAGTACCTAAAGGGAACT
>VWZO01004097.1:0-25949 GCA_013396975.1 Bucco capensis
AATTTTTCTTGGATCGTTTGATTATTACACACTCCAACCGGACTGTATTTCTTGTTATCGGGGGTGGGGAGGGAGAAACCTCGTGGCACAGAGGGGGTGGAGAGACCTGGAAAGCTTTCTTACCTATTCCTGTATTTTCATTGTTATATATATATATTTATCTGTTAACGTTATTCTTAATCACTTTGCCTCGGGTGTGCATATGTGTTCATTCTACATTTATTCCTTTATCCTGGGAGGGGGAGATCCTTATCCAGATCTTTTCCTAAAAACAGTCTGGTCAAACCAAGACACTTGTACTGCTAGTTTTGCCAGCTTCCTAATATTTTCATCTAAGAAGTAACAGAGCAGCAGTCTTCCATCACCAAACAGATCTATGCTTGGCCAGTCAAATCAGTCCCAACTCCTGCATGGGCTTGTATTAGCGTGAAGAGATCAGTCTCATTTCATCCAGTTACCAAGTGATGTATGTATGGCTAGGCTTCGCGAACGAAGATCCAGGGAGGGCTCCATCCACGCTCCTCATCAGTGCCTTTTCCAAGCGCGCTGATAAAAAGAGGATAGCGGATAGCACCCTCGAGCCTGCGCTATGGATTTTTTTTAGGTGAGACACAGCATGCGCAGAGCTGGACCCACCCTTTAGTCCTAAGGTTCATCTGCCAGGACCTAGCAAGCTTGGACGCTGGCAGCGAGGTCCTTAGGACATAGGTTTTATTAGAGTGTCCTTCTCTTAGATGGAAGGCCTCACAGGGCTAAACGAGCTCCATCTGCCTGGGTTTGGAATCAGAGTTGTCCTTCTCCTAGGATGACTGCCAGAAGGCTAATGAGCTCATCCTACCCATCCAAGGATTATAGGAACATGGGTATCACTCCCCACACTTTACCATGGGCAATGAGTTTAATGCTCCACCAAGTGATGTAGCCTGAATGCAAATCATTAGCAGAGCTCTGTGTGATAGTGCTTAAAATAGATCAACACAGTAAGTGTCAACAGGTTATATCATTTCACTGCCTTCCAAAGTTTTTTATCTTGGCAGACAAGCAACTTTTTTCACTTAGAATCATAGAACAGTTACAGCTGGAAGAGACCTTGAAGATCATCGAGTCCAGCCTTTGTCCTAGCCCTATCAACCTGCTAAATAATGCCCCCCAGTGCAACATCTACCCGTCTCTTAAACACCTCCAGGGATGGTGACTCAACCACCTCCCTGGGCAGCCTGTTCCAATGGCTGACAATCCTTTCAGTAAAGAAATTCCTCCTAATGTCTAGCCTGAACCTCCCCTGGCACAATTTACATCCATTTCCCCTTGTCCCATCACTCTCCACCGGGGAGAACAGACCAGTCCCTGTTTCTCTACAACCTCCCCTCAGGTAGTTATAGAGAGCGATAAGGTCTCCCCTCAATCTTCTCTTTTCCAGGCTAAACAGGCCCAGATCCCTCAGTCTTTCCTCATAAGGCCTATGTTCTAAGCCCTTTACCAGCTTGGTAGCCTGCCTCTGTACTCTCTCCAGCACATCAATGTCCCTCTTGCAGTCCTGCCAGCCTAGGAGTTACTTATTGTCTTATCAAACCGCAGCCCTGACAACTCCAGAAATTACTGTCAGAACTAAATCCACGTATTTACCATTCTTTTTCAGACAGCTACCAAGGTAATCACATTCCGCCCAGAAGAACATTTACTGGACATCCAGCTTTTTCTTCAAAGCTCTCTTAATATCACTGTCACAATGTCATCAGTTAGTCGTCTTGGTAACACTATGTGTTCACAAATGAATGAAACCAATGTTATTTGGGGGTTTAAAGACCCCCACATAGATATAAATTATTATTTGCCTAGAAGCTACAGAAGAGGTAACTTGCAGTTAATAGATTTTTATTTCCTTATTACAAATTTTTAAACATCCTCCTTATACATTTTGCTGCACTTGCTTCACAGCTGTGCAGGGAGACCTGGACAGATTTTTTTTTTCACCAAAAATGTATATTTGGTTTGACCGAAACCATCACTGAATTCAGCATGAATTTATCAAATTAGTATTTTCATTTCCCTAAACCATCAAATTATATATTATATATCATCAATATATTATTCTGACATTTTCAAACCAAAGCATCCATTTTATATTTTGTGAAGATATTGCAAGGTTATTTCACTTTTTAAGTGAATTGGAATTAAAATATAAGTGAAAGGATTGAGTAAATTCAGACACATCATAATTGTATGATACAAGTATACAGAGTTATTAAAGATTCCCTTAGCTATACTGACAGTGTCGAGTCTCTCAAGATTTTGGGTTATGTATTACTGCACTTTAATCAGCTACATGGAAAAGGTACCAGAAAACTGAACTGATAACTCAGTGGGCCACACTCCCTGCTGGGGTAACTCTAGTACTACTTTATGTTCTGTAGTGAACATAACAACCTGCTGCATCATGTAAATACAGTCATAACTCTGCAAAAGGAAGCCAACACACCATCTTGTCTCCTTCCTCTGTTACAAAGCATAGATAGATATTATAGACACTGACACAGTAAATTCATGCATTTTCTGAGCTAGAAGTGTAATACTGCATTTCTCTGGTTTCCCTGTGGTTGTGGAGAGGTAAAACAGAGAACACTACGTTTTCTCAGGTTTGTTTCCACCTCAGTATGTGTTCTTTGTCTCACAAGTTCATGCTGAATAACTAATCAGCAGAAAAATAAGATGATTTTCTTTACTTCAGTTATGAAACAGGAATTGCTTTTATTCCTCCCATCAAAACAAAAAGCACCAACATACTTTGCCTGCCAGATTGTGTATATAGGTACTATATTATTATATAAAACATTTCAATACCTTGGGTTTTATCTAATCTTGAGCAATGTCACCATTTTACTTCTTACGCTCTTATTCAAATTAGTGGCTGCAGCCCATTTGTGTTCTTCAGAGTCCTTGTCTCCCTCTTGACAGCCAAAGCTGCCACCTGCCCTTCCAAGTCAGCTGGTCAGCCCAAGATAATAACTGCTTTTTGTCCAAGCACAGTAATGTGGACACAGCATTAAAACCTATCCAGGGTTTTATCATTCCTTCAATTTATTTTCATCCAAACTGCCTGTTGGGATAAGTAGTGGCTTGTATAGCAACGGTCTTTTAGCTTACAAGTGGGAAGACTTATAATGTCAGCTGAAACATCCAGAACAGGAGATGTATGTGTGTGTATGTGTGTGTGAGATGTGTACCTACAGTCACACCTTACACAGAGAAATAGGAAGGCTGCACAAATAATGTCATATAAATACAGAGTGAGAATAACTATGTTGCTTTGTGCAGGAGACCAGTATGCCTTCACATCTGGAAGTAGCAGTGTAAAGGGATCTGAGTGAATTTGTTACAACCTGTGCTAGTAAAAAAGGGAAAAACCTCAACCATCCTACCTATACCCAGTGAACATGACAGATGTGGTTTGCCAGAGTGTCAGAGCTGACCCCATTTTTCTTTTGTTTGTATTAAGGGAGAGAATTTATACGGACTATAGTGTAAACAGAGTATTAATGTTGGACATACCTGAAAAATTCATGCAGAACCTATTACCTCACTCTTTGACATATAAACTGAATATTGAGGAACCAAATGAGTACAGAAGGTTCTCACCCAGAAACACTGGATTGCCAGTTTGTTACTAGACTATAAAAAGTCACAGCAAATAAGCTGGTATACTCATATTGATGTTGTGCAACATCTCAACACTAGTCATGTATCTCCAAAGGCTCAAGGGAAAATATCATAATGTTGTTTAGGGGATAATTACCAGAAGCACAAAGCAAACAGGCTAAGGGAACTGGAGTTGTTTAGGCTAAAGGAGGATCAGGGAAGACCTGTTCTCTCTCTACAACTACCTGAAAGGAGGTTGGGGTGAGATGGGGTAGGTCTCTTCTATCACCAAGAGGACGAGAGGAAATGGCATCAAGTTTGCACCAGGCGACGTTTAGGTTGGACATTAGTAAAAATTTCTTCACTGAGAGAGTTGTTAGGCATTGGAACAGGCTGCTTAGGGAAGTGGTGGAGTCACTGTCCCTGGAGATGTTTTAAAAACATATAGATGTGGTACTTAGGGACTTGGTTTAGTGGGCATGGTGGAGATTGACAGTTGGACTTGATGATCTTAGAGGTCTCTTCCAATCTTAATGATTCTGTAAACAAATCAAGTACATCAGTGAACAGCTTTCTGAAAACAGAATTTTGGCAGGGCCAAAATTTCAATAGGCACAGAGCAGTTGTACTGTTCTGTTATTTTCCTTTTACCAGTAGATACTTTTGAGGTTAGCGGTCTTCATCATTCCAGAGTAACCAAATTTAGGTACCAAACTACATGCTGATCAGTACAGCTGCAAAACACTCTTTCTGCTAGCGCTGCCCCTGTACACTACGGCTTTTGTTACAGTGCTGAGGAAGTGTTTCCCTCTGCACAATGAAGAGTGCCAGGCTGAAATTTGCAAACTTTACAAACAGAAATTGTATGTTGGAAACTACTTTTTGTTAGCTAACACATTTTGTAAAAGACCAGAATAAATAGAGCTGCAAAAGATCAGAAGCTTCCCTGGTGAGTGAGGTGAGCAATCAAGACAGCTAAATTAAGTAGGAGAACTCCAAAGAAAGCAAATGAGATTAGCTGAATAGCTGAATAATAGCAATTAACATTGGCAAGCTTTTTTTTTTCCCCCTCTCTCTCTTTTAAAAAAAAAAACAACAAACCAAACAAAACCTCTACATTTTTTCCAAAGTTTCAGTCAAAATAATAGCTTTTCTGTGAAAGGATACTCCATGGGGGGGTGGCAAGTATCACCTAATGTTAAACAGATTCTTTTCACAAACATGCTTGTCACTGTTATTATTTGCTATTGTTTATTGATAAAAGAGGTTTTAATTTACTAAAGACCCATGTAATTATGTTTCAGGAAGAAAATGCTGCTTCTAGAAGTAAGAACCACAATGCACTCGTTTCTAACTATGCATTTAGGATATCAGCAGTGGATGAAGATCCAGCTGGCTGAGGCCCAAAGTGTTGTTAGGGGAGTAGGAAATGGAGTTAGAGGGACACAGTCTAAACTAAGGAAAAGATTACCTTTCTTTATCCTGTTGCACCTTCCTGTGGATTTGATCAACAAGTACAACATATTTTTGTTCTGCCCTCAGGGTCAGACAGGGGATGGAAAGAAACATTCTGACATGATTCCAGCTGAACCTGAATCATTTGGATGAGGCCGTGCCGCAACAAGTTCAGGTTCTTCAGTTTTTTTGCTCTGGAGCTCAGTTTCTTCTGCTTGAGAAATCTCACAGCTGTGGTTTAAAGCAGAAGAAAAGCTTCAGCCCTTAGGAATGGGAAGTGGGGTTGCGATGGGTTATACCTTGCTGCCTCAATTCTAAAGCAACATTTTCCTGCAGCAAAGTGGCATCATAAAGAGCTTTTCCAGGAAATGATAGGGGAAGGCAGGCAGCATGCTGTAGCTGCACTATTTCTAATACACAAAAACACTTGATATGAGCTGGGGTTAAGGAGATCCAGACATACACAGCTGCACTGTATTCCAAAATGCACCTCCACCCCACAATTTGCCTGTCTTTAATTAAATGCCACTTCTTTAAATCACATGAAGTCCTCTGTGTTCTATTTTTCAAGACCTCTAGAGCATAGCTTTTGGGTAGGAGAAGGAGGATGAGGATGGTTCAAACATTTTATGAAAGTCTTGTGTAGTGTCTAGCTTGAATTTCCACCATAGGGCAAAATAAACACTTTCTAGCATGTTGTTTTTCAATCATATTTTGTGCCTTCTGCTACCTGGGTGTCTAGACACCATCTGAAGTCAGGCAGCAGGTAAAGACACTATACAATGGCTACAATCCTCTACTTGTTGCAATACGTATGTAAGATTTTCCTTCTGCAATAATAGCATATTTGATGTATTTACTTAGCTACAATAGTATTTCATAAGTCAGTCTGAAAGCAGAGTCTCCAAACAAATTCCTAGGATTAAATCTTCAACACACACCTTGTAAGGTTTTGCACTCTACAATACATTGACACAGGCTCTATACTACTATAAAAAGTAGAAAACTCACTCTTCAAAAGTATTAACATTTTTTCAGCATTAGAAGTGGTCAGCATCTATAAACTTGAGTTTTAATGGCTTTTAAAATTAAAGTTAGGGGAATACTTTACTGCTTTCCCTTTGGTAAATTTAGTCTATTGTGTGGAATTGTGTTTTACTGAATCTATTATGCAATATAGAAAAAACCAAGGAGGAACCAAGAATTGAAACATGGAGCACTAAACGAAGTACAAGCATCTGCAGGGAATGGGCTCATTTAATAATAATGTGGATAGTCACCATGTGAAGGAGTACTTAGTGTCAATTTGTCAACTCCTTTTAACTGCAGTTGGCAGCAGCAATTGACTTTTTTTCTTCCTACCAATCAATAACTGTTAAAAGACCCAGCAGTCAAGGCTTTGCAGGTGTTCTTTTGTAACAAGATAATATTAATTAGGTATTTAAATATCTAATTGCGGTTTATTTCTTTGACTTTCTGCATCAACAATTTTTAAATCTTTCCTTTTGCAGTCTTTTTACTGCATTCTAAGCCATTTTTCTTTCTCACTTCGCTGTCTCTTCTCTGTCCTTTCCTGTGTATGTGGTCATTTTTCCACAACCTTATTATTCAAACTCAATCTTCACTAAATATATGCTGTGAAAATAAGTATTATTTACGCTGCAGTACTATTTGAGATGGTTAATGTGCTTGTTTATTAGTGCACTCACAGAATTATGATGTTCTTTTTGATTTCATACTGATTTTATTGCAAAATCAGCCTAGAAACTGAGAAACCAGCAGTGAGTATACAAGCAGAGGCTGTTTCATATTGGAATTAGGTCAGACTAAAATATGCTTTAAAAATCCCACAAATATTGAAGATAGTTGGCATGCTTACCACGACATTCTCAGCATATTTAGTCATCTAGTAAAAGCATGAAGTGAGGCAAATACAAGTACAAGCAAGGATTTCACCAACACCAATTCTATTTGGAATAACACTGCCAGATTTTCAACTTTACAGTGGAAAAAGTTACCAGCCATAAGAAGTACGTTTTTCCAAGGAGCTTTGCTTTAAAAAAATCTCATCTTTCATTTTTCATCGACCTCAGCACTTGCTTATTCTGCAGGTAACAGAGAGAAAGTATAACTAAAAGGACCATAAGAAAGGCTACCAGAAGCAGAACTCTGTTGCTGCTGACTTCAGAGCAGCAGGAGGCAGCACTAGCAGAATTCTTAGTTCCAGTGGCACCTCTGACTGACTTAAGGACCAAGTGAAGCAGCTATGAAGGGAACTGCACCTGGTAATGAATGATTTAAGGATGGTTTATGGTCTGCTTGGCAGGAGTAGAGATCAGTGTCTTGCCCACATCACTTACCTCAAAGGCTGCTATTTCCCAATAGGAAAAGTAGGATCAAAACAACAGAGTAATATCTTACATAACCATCACTCGTTAGTGAGATTTGCTAGTAAAGTGACTAGGAGGTTGCTCCTTCTTGGGCTGGCCATGCTATAACACTGGGTTGGAGACATGATGTCATGAGAGGATGTTCTGATTTGAATTACAACAGAACCAATTCTGTTCAGTGATTTTACTTTTCAGCTCAGTCTCTTGTAACTAACCGCACTTTCTGAAGTTAATAGCATGTTTTCACAGACAGTGTTTGCTTCTGGTAGTGATAATGCTTGATGTTTGGAGTTAGTATAGAGAGTAAAAAGCTGCATCTGCAGGGAGGAGCAGACAGGGCAGAAGACCCTAAGCTGACCAGCTAGATATTCCGTTCCATATGTCATATTTGAAGTAAAGATGAGACATCACAAGGGTCAAGCTCTTCTTGCTCTCTTTCTCTTCTTCAATAGCCAGCATCTGAGGAGGACTCTGTCCTGCCTTTGTTCCTGATCCACATGTTCCTGAATCCAGCTTCTGACTCCACTTCCCATCTGCCGCTGAGTCTACTCTGGGACTTCCCCTGTGCCTGCCACAGCATCAGTGGTGATGGTGACATGGGGAGGTGAGGGGTGGGGTTGGATTCAATATTGGGTTTGTATATATTTTTATATATATTTCATTTTATTGTTAATACTTTCATCAAAGTAGTTTTTGTTTTCTTTTCCAATCCATAAGTCTCTCTCTCTTATTCTTTTTCCCATTTGGGAAGGGAGAGGGATTAATAGAGCATGTGTCACTTGTCTAATAAACAGCTAAGCCCTAACCCTTGACACAGGGGAACTCAACAGTTGCTGCAGAGACCAAAAATAATGTGCTCCCACCTCCAGCTCTCTCTTTATGCCAAGACTGCATATACCTAGCTGACAGTATGTCTTTTAGTTGTACGGAAGTACTGTAATCAGGAACAAGATTCACCTTAGATCCACAATCCACCCACTTGTTCCCATCATGGCATAAATGATAACATGTTTTAGGTGAGTGCCATGGCATTTTCCAGCAATTGTTTAATAGAAAATTCTGGTTTCTTCTCATCTTGTCTGTTTGTGATGACACAAACAGATGGATGTTGAGGAAAAAGCTTCTTTAACAATCTTTGCCTTTCCAGGCTAGCTATAAAAGACCTTTTAAAATAAAAAAAAGTGTTTAATTTGAAGATACTTCAGCGATTTTACAAGTAGAACAAATACATCTCCATATATGGCTCAAACTACAAACTATATACCTATGTCAATCATGTGCCACTGTTCTTCCTGTGCTGCAGTAACTGACAATGTGCCAAAGATGACTGTCTAGCAGCTTTGACTTCCAAGTTTGCTATTTTTCTAAGCTTAATATTCCTAATCCTTAAATCCTATGACCTTCCACTTTTAATGTCATTCCATCTTAAACAGATGACTCTAATCAACTGCTTCTCAGCAGCCCTCTAATCCTACCTTAAGTCCCTAGATATATTTCCTTCTATAGACCTGCTATAGCATTGTCAGCTGGTGACTCCTAGAAATCCTTTTGTCACCATGACTCATGGCCTTATTTTCCTAGCACACTGACTTGCCTTCTCCATCATTTTATTTAGCTACAGGTTTCTAGCTCTCCTTGATGTCAGAAATTAAGGGAATGTTTTACTAATATTACGACCTCTTACGATTAATAAATGAGGTACATTCAGAGATGCGCAAAGGAGCACGTCAGCTGATGGGACAAGATTTCTAAGCCAAAACATGTCTTCCTGCAACTCTAAGCAACAACATAAATATCTTACTCCTTTTAAAGCTTTCCTGTTGACTCAGTGAAGACGTGCTGCCTCCCTTTGCACTTAAAAAAAAAAAAAAAANGGATTTCACCAACACCAATTCTATTTGGAATAACACTGCCAGATTTTCAACTTTACAGTGGAAAAAGTTACCAGCCATAAGAAGTACGTTTTTCCAAGGAGCTTTGCTTTAAAAAAATCTCATCTTTCATTTTTCATCGACCTCAGCACTTGCTTATTCTGCAGGTAACAGAGAGAAAGTATAACTAAAAGGACCATAAGAAAGGCTACCAGAAGCAGAACTCTGTTGCTGCTGACTTCAGAGCAGCAGGAGGCAGCACTAGCAGAATTCTTAGTTCCAGTGGCACCTCTGACTGACTTAAGGACCAAGTGAAGCAGCTATGAAGGGAACTGCACCTGGTAATGAATGATTTAAGGATGGTTTATGGTCTGCTTGGCAGGAGTAGAGATCAGTGTCTTGCCCACATCACTTACCTCAAAGGCTGCTATTTCCCAATAGGAAAAGTAGGATCAAAACAACAGAGTAATATCTTACATAACCATCACTCGTTAGTGAGATTTGCTAGTAAAGTGACTAGGAGGTTGCTCCTTCTTGGGCTGGCCATGCTATAACACTGGGTTGGAGACATGATGTCATGAGAGGATGTTCTGATTTGAATTACAACAGAACCAATTCTGTTCAGTGATTTTACTTTTCAGCTCAGTCTCTTGTAACTAACCGCACTTTCTGAAGTTAATAGCATGTTTTCACAGACAGTGTTTGCTTCTGGTAGTGATAATGCTTGATGTTTGGAGTTAGTATAGAGAGTAAAAAGCTGCATCTGCAGGGAGGAGCAGACAGGGCAGAAGACCCTAAGCTGACCAGCTAGATATTCCGTTCCATATGTCATATTTGAAGTAAAGATGAGACATCACAAGGGTCAAGCTCTTCTTGCTCTCTTTCTCTTCTTCAATAGCCAGCATCTGAGGAGGACTCTGTCCTGCCTTTGTTCCTGATCCACATGTTCCTGAATCCAGCTTCTGAATCCACTTCCCATCTGCCGCTGAGTCTACTCTGGGACTTCCCCTGTGCCTGCCACAGCATCAGTGGTGATGGTGACATGGGGAGGTGAGGGGTGGGGTTGGATTCAATATTGGGTTTGTATATATTTTTATATATATTTCATTTTATTGTTAATACTTTCATCAAAGTAGTTTTTGTTTTCTTTTCCAATCCATAAGTCTCTCTCTCTTATTCTTTTTCCCATTTGGGAAGGGAGAGGGATTAATAGAGCATGTGTCACTTGTCTAATAAACAGCTAAGCCCTAACCCTTGACACAGGGGAACTCAACAGTTGCTGCAGAGACCAAAAATAATGTGCTCCCACCTCCAGCTCTCTCTTTATGCCAAGACTGCATATACCTAGCTGACAGTATGTCTTTTAGTTGTACGGAAGTACTGTAATCAGGAACAAGATTCACCTTAGATCCACAATCCACCCACTTGTTCCCATCATGGCATAAATGATAACATGTTTTAGGTGAGTGCCATGGCATTTTCCAGCAATTGTTTAATAGAAAATTCTGGTTTCTTCTCATCTTGTCTGTTTGTGATGACACAAACAGATGGATGTTGAGGAAAAAGCTTCTTTAACAATCTTTGCCTTTCCAGGCTAGCTATAAAAGACCTTTTAAAATAAAAAAAAGTGTTTAATTTGAAGATACTTCAGCGATTTTACAAGTAGAACAAATACATCTCCATATATGGCTCAAACTACAAACTATATACCTATGTCAATCATGTGCCACTGTTCTTCCTGTGCTGCAGTAACTGACAATGTGCCAAAGATGACTGTCTAGCAGCTTTGACTTCCAAGTTTGCTATTTTTCTAAGCTTAATATTCCTAATCCTTAAATCCTATGACCTTCCACTTTTAATGTCATTCCATCTTAAACAGATGACTCTAATCAACTGCTTCTCAGCAGCCCTCTAATCCTACCTTAAGTCCCTAGATATATTTCCTTCTATAGACCTGCTATAGCATTGTCAGCTGGTGACTCCTAGAAATCCTTTTGTCACCATGACTCATGGCCTTATTTTCCTAGCACACTGACTTGCCTTCTCCATCATTTTATTTAGCTACAGGTTTCTAGCTCTCCTTGATGTCAGAAATTAAGGGAATGTTTTACTAATATTACGACCTCTTACGATTAATAAATGAGGTACATTCAGAGATGCGCAAAGGAGCACGTCAGCTGATGGGACAAGATTTCTAAGCCAAAACATGTCTTCCTGCAACTCTAAGCAACAACATAAATATCTTACTCCTTTTAAAGCTTTCCTGTTGACTCAGTGAAGACGTGCTGCCTCCCTTTGCACTTAAAAAAAAAAAAAAAAAGCAAGGGATAGTATATTGCATTTATTTGTTTTCAAGACCACACAAAGGCCTGCACTCCTCTTTATTTTGAGACTATACCTCAAGTAATTTCATAGAGAAAAAAAAGAACAGTCTAATTAACTTCTTTAACAACCTGAAACCTGCATTACTCACAGCATTTGCCAAAGCCATCTAACACTTGCTCTGAAGTCTCTCAAAGCCTCTGTTAGACATCCCTTTCTCTCTGATAATCTAGAGTTGTGTGGCAATGCTGGTAGTCACATTCGGACTTGAGCAGTTTCAGATATCCTCCAAGTCAGCTAACCACATTCACCAGCAGCTCTGCTCATTTGGCTGGCTCCAATGACACAATAGCTCAGAAATGCAAACCAGAAGCAAAAGAAAAGTGAAAATTTTTGCCAATCAACAGCAACTGGAGTCAGAACAGTAGACTCTTACTTTTGCTATGTGGCTCTGGAAAAAAGAGGGACGACACTGAAGCAATCACTTCTCGTCCCTATTATTATTTTGCTCATTCTATCCCAAGCCCTGCCTCTGTTACTGCAGACAAGTCCGCAAGTCCTTCCTTCTCAGCTTCTGCTCCATGCACAAATAGGCATCCTCCATAGTCCTACACTGCATCTTGCACTTGTGGGTCAGCAGGCAGTGAAGAACAAATCAAAGTGTAGGAGGGCTGACCTAAAGAGGAGGAGACATAATGCATATTCAGAAATGTGCAATGAAAACAAGTGCACAAGAAACATGAGCTGGAGGGCTGGCTGTTTACATGCCTTGACATTTTCTGTGTAACTGGAAATTTATTGCTCACATGTGAGGATGGTTGTATCGTGTCCCCCATGATGGCAGCTCATCAAAGCCTGCTTAGGAAGTTCTTGAAAATCTGAGGTCAGATCTGAAAGATTCAAGAAAGCGTAAGTATCTGTCCTAATTGCCTGAGCAACAGAGATCCAGTACTGGAGATAAAGGATTAAAAAAAAAAAAAAAAGGCACTGCACTGGTGAATTTATGTTAATTACAGGCAAAGGAGCAAAGGATGCAATTTTTCAGGTCATTGCATCTCTGCTATTGCCATGGCTGTAGGGACTCAACCCTCATCTATCTTGACTGCATGTTGTGTGGGTTAATTGCAATTTCTGCATAAACTATAAGATATGTAATGTGCTAATAAATTATAAGAGCCCTAAAAGTATTAATTGCTTAGAAAATTATTAATATATGAATAACTTAGTTGTGAAAGTCATACTTCATTTAAGCATTCATTTTAAGTCACTTCAAATTTCTGCAATAAACACCTTTCTGAGAAACAAGTCACCTTTTCTGAGAACTAGCAAAAAGACAGGGAATAAGCTAAGGAAGATTAGCAGTTGGAGGAAGAAATAATTCTTTGCCACTCCATTATGCTTCAGGCTCCTAAGACTGTGATTTACTCAGAGGAAAAACACATTTACTGCTGCTTTTGAATTCTTTGTGTTCTGATGCCACAATCTAGAGAAGAACAGTCTGCGGGTCACCAGGTAGCCGGGACAGACAGAAACAGTCTCCCAACTGACTTCCAAATGGCAGTGCTGTGAGGGTGCCCAGTGCAGGGCTGGCCCTGGTGGAGCACCTGGTAAGACAGCTTGGGCACAGAGCAACCCATACTGCCATATCCCCATGACTAACCATGATCTCCCATGGGTTCTTGTTTCCTCCTGCACTAGTGGCAAATATGCCAGCAGGGGCAAGGTTCAAGGTGTGAGGGATCTACTTGCTTTTGCAACTGATGACAAAGAGAAATACACCAATTAAACAATTAGTCACACCCTTCCAAAGAAAAATGCAGATTGCAATGACACATTTGAACATGCCAAGAGGGAAACATGCCACAGGAGTGAGCACTGGCTGCAGCCCACATGCTGCCACCTCTCCCTGTGGTTCTGGAAGGTACAATAGGAGTGTACCATGGTCATTCATTTGGGTGGACTCTTGAAGGTATCATTACACAAGTAAGTTCTTTTCCGAGACAGATACCCCAGGAACAAGCTGTTTTAATACAACTGCTTTACATACATTCATGTAGTCAAGATACAGTCTTCTGCTAGGGCATTCCTCCTGGCTTCACACTAGCAGATAATTTGCTAAGCAAATGTGCAACCTCTACCATATGTTAAAGTTAACTCAAAGGACAGATGTCTAGGAGTGCATTATGCAAAATTGAGGCCACATTTAAAAAAAAAACAAAAACCACAAACACCACCACCACCACCACCCTCCCCCCAAATCCCCAAACCCTCCACAAACTACTATCCCTGGGGAATCTAGTGACCACATTATGGCAGGAAGGTAGCAGGCTGGAAATGAATCCCTGATATTGCATAATTGCCTGGAAATGTGAGTGATGGTGCCCCACCTGGGATACAAACCCTGCTCTGTGGAAATCTGGCCTCTTTGAGCTCAGGCTATGTGGCTATTGGGTGCTGCAAGTAATCAGCTTTCTGGCATGCAAAAGATTCAGGCAGTGGCACATGCTGGCAGCCAGATCATATCCGTCTTGCCAGCCTGGGAACTGGGAGAAAGGGATGCCCCACTGTGAATAATATTTCAGCTCACTTAGCAGCTGTTATCCTTGTATACCCTGTGGGTGTGCTTACTCCACTGAGACTCTGATAGAGAAAGCTTTAATTTAACATGCACTGTTGACTAATACCTTTCAAATCCCAATGTAAACCAAGCTGTTAAAAGTTTTCAGTCGTGCACCGGTTAAATTTAACACTAGCATAAAGCTTGGGTCTAGCTTGAGACACTAGCTGGTGACAAACCACATACTGTCATTGCACCAGAACAAAAGCAATTATTGTGTGATTAGTCATAATTTAAATGCAACATTAGGAATAATTATATCTCAATGAAGTGTATTTGTTTTTAAATAACTGCTTTGTTTTGAAATACTACTTGTAGCAGAGCAGTTTGTATTCTGATGTATTTTAAACTGAGACATCTGAAATACAAATGGTTTCAAACTACTTCCTTCTACCCTCAGCTAGCCTGCTCCCCACTAAAATGAGCTGTCTGAGCAATGAAGCAATCTCATTGTGGAAAAAGAGAAAAGATACCTCAAAAATTCAAGCCCCCGGCAGTTCCCTTTGCGAGGTTTTACAGAGGCATCTCATGTTTGTGGCTTCAAGACATTTACTGTAAAACAAATACTTATTTGCTTGAACAATCTCCTGTAATCCCTGTGACCACTGTACTACAAGGCCTGTAGGAGGACAGAGCAAAGGCTCTGGATCAGAGCTGATGACTGCAGGAGGCTGACAAAACATTCGTTCAGTCAGACTTCCTGAGAATCCAGCCCAGAGGTTTCAGGGTATTAGCGCTTAATGTGTAGCCTGGGAAGAGACTTTGCAGCAGTTCTTTTTCTCCTACCACATAGCTCTTCTCCTGGACACATAACAAGCAGGACTTGAAGGGGAGTTCCAGTCTTGTAAATTCATGTCTGAAATTTATCATCAGGCACATGCAACTTTAGTGTGTGCATCACTGTAATTGACTAATTGCCAATGCATTTGAGGCAGTTGATACATTTCCAAAAGGTAAGGTCAAGAACTTAATATTTTGATATGTCCCAGAACAAACCAAGAACGTGACAGCTGAATTAGACCCAAGACTCAATTTTTCTGTCAGCAGTCAGTACAAAGTATTTCAGAAGAATATGTAAGACCTCTGCAGATGACAGACAAGTGAAACCTTGTGTTTTCCACTCTTCCCCTACACATGCTTTAGGTTTTCTCCTTATCTAATGGAGATTTTGTGAATCCCCAAAAAGTATCTTTCAGAGCTTCGTCTGATAGCAAATTTTGCCCCAAAATGCACAATAAACTGCTCAGAGACAAAGTTTTAGTCTTCAAGCAGCGAGGTATTTATTTAAGGCAACGTTGGGGAACTCCCGGCTCGTGCCAACAAAAAGAGTTCCGANTTTACTTTTGGTGTGTGTTTTTAATTTCTTAGCCCAAAGCATGCATCCTGAGTTAACTCTCTAAGCTTTCACTCTTCTAGCATACATCCTAATTTAACTCCTAAGTTTTGCTCGGTTTCAGTCCATAGTTAAAGCTCGAGATGTTTGTTACCCAGTGGCAGTCAAGCTATCATTTTTCAGCCTTCACAATTTTCCTCATACTGGTGAATACGAAGATTATATTAGGTGCCCAGTGTAGAGTCTTATTACTTTGGTATGCTCGTCATTTAATTTAACTGAATGTTGCCTTGTCTATAAAAGTAGTGCAGACAGAAGGCTTCAAGCTTGTTCATAATACTATTTTTATCTACTGTGCTCTTATTTATCTCCTCATTAAAGCAAACAATTCTTGTCTTTTCAATTCTCCTCAGTGGGAGAGTGTTTTCTGTTCCCTTGATTGATCATCTTTCTGATTCAGCTCTTTTCCTGAAACTACTCTAATTAGCTCTGTGATATACTCTTTGTCACGGAGTTACCAAGACACAGCTGATGCTGCAACTGTCAGTACAAACAATGACAGATTATTTTTTTCATCACACTATCTGCTATTCTTTTCTTTGCCATGAATGACTTGCTTGCTCTTTTGGCCACAGAAGCCCATTAAGAAACCTGCAGTGATGCTTTAAGTGTTTAATTAGTTTAGACTCCTATGAGACATATGATTAGTTTAATTTTTCACTCCCAATCTACAGCTGATTGCATATGTCAGCATTGAAAACTCTGTTCTATATAATCTGGGGAACTTCAAAGAGAGCGTTTAAAAAAATTCCCCTTTCTCTTCATAAACTGTGCTTTATTCCTCTGGATAATTTCCTAAGTGACATCATCCTAGATAATTTCAGCTTCTTTTCTACTGTGGAAGTAAACCAGGATGATAGAAAAACAACCATCAGTTTCTTTAATACTTTGCTAGTCACTTTTATGCTACAGTTTCATGGTATGAAGAATCTCTTAAAATTGTTTTTATTTATGCTTTCTTTCTTCCCTGAAACAGTTAAAATACTTTAATTATTAGTGGAACTATAGAGGTTCAGTGTCTCTGTACAGCCATCATAATAAGTACCCAATCAAGAGCAGGAAGACAAGATATAGAAATGGCAGTTAATCAGGGCATAGACAATTAAGAATCCAGTAGCACACTTAATATTTCTAGAATGGTTGATCACTTTTCACTGTGAAAGAAGATAAAATTTTCCACCTTTTAAATTTGAATGATGTTTTCTAGGAAAACCAAAGGCTCACTTAATCTGCAAATTCATTAGCAGAAACATTTGAGACAGAGTGGAAAAGCATACCACTGTCTCCTTGGCATGTTACCATGGATCAAATACGATCAAATCAGAAGAAAAACAATAGGATTATACAGCCAAAATCTTGCCCAAGCAATTTCATGGGTAATGATGTTAACTGCGAGGAAATAAGTGATTTGCAGTATGTGATGCTGGCCAACTACCTGCTATCACATCATGAAAGAAAAATATTGATTGAGTTTTCCCTCTGCAATTTCAAAGATCATGCATTTAAAAAATCTGTATGTTTTGCATGTAGGAACTCTTGTGATAAAGTATCCTGTGCACTGTGCTGTAAGAACTGATATTTTGCCAGTATCCAAATAAGAGGTTTTATTGATTGTAGATCTGTCTCAAAACAGTTTTGTGCTGCTATTCCTTTGAGACCACTGCTTTTAGCTGCATAGAGCCATCATCTGAACATAGAACAGGGAATCACTACTTAGATCCAGTCTCAGCACTAATTGTGAAAACTTTAGCACTTCATTTTTAGTCAAAGCCTGAAGAATCACAGAATCATAGAATTTGCTAAGGCTAGAAGAGACCTCTAAGATCATCAAGGCCAGTCATCTACCTATAACCATCATGACCAATAAACCATGTCTCTAAGTGCCACATGTCTACATTTTTTGAACACCTCTGGGGACAGTGATTCCACCACTTCCCTGGGCAGTCTGTTCTGTTCCCTGAGCCTTGTTTTCTTGAAACTAAATAACCCCAGTTCCCTCAGCTTTGTCTTATAACACTTATTCTCCAGAGCCCTCACTAGCCTTGATGGCTTTCTCTGGACACACTCTAATGCCTCTATGTCTTCCTTCTAGTGAGGGGTCCAAAACTGAACACAGCATTCAAGGTGCAGCTTCGCCAGTGTCGAGTACAGGGGGATGATCGTTTTTCTGGCCCTACTGGCCACACTATTTCTGATACAGGTCAGGATGCTGTTGCCCTACTTGTCCACCTGGGCACACTGCTGGCTCATATTCAGTCAGCTGTCAACGAACATCCCCAGGTCCATTTCTGCCAGGCAGCTTTCCAGCCAGTTTTCCCTAGGCCTGTAGTATTGCACGGGGTTGTTGTGACCAAAGTGTAGGACCCAGCACTTGGCCTTGTTAAACCTCATCCCTTTGGCCTCAGCTCCCTGATCCAGCTTATCCAGCTCACCCTGCAGAGCCTTCCTACCCTCCAGCAGATCAACACTTACTCCTAACTTGGTGTTGTCTGCAAACTAACTGAAGATCCCCTCATCCAGACTGAACAAGTTGCCTCTAGTCAAGGGCATTCAGTGGGACCAAAATCCAGCCTCCTCATGCCCCAGGCAGTAGCTCCCACAACCACTAGCATATCATCTCAACAAGAACAGCATGGCTTTTTTGTGAATCTGTTTTAAGTTTGTCTCCTTTGCCAGTGTCTAAGTGTGCCCCTTCCCCACAAACACAGGAGGAGTAGGCTTTTCTGGGGAGACCCAAATCTCTGTTCTCCAGCCCTCTGGACTCTGGGGAGTGTTTAGCATCTGAGAGTAGGCTCTAGTCTAGGGTACATTTTTGAAGGGGAAATCAAAGCATGGGAAATAAACAGATCACTCTTCATGCTAAACACTGCATTTGAAGAAAGATAAGCTATAGAAGGATTTATCTTTTTGGTATGCCATCATGATAGCGGGGTGGCTTATTTTTACACTTCTGAAGAGCTGTGCAAAACAACTATTTAACCCTCCAAAGTGAATGTTAGGTGATAGGGTAATTTCAGTAACTTGCAACTTCTCTGAGTGCCTTCACTTTAGCAATCCATCTGGTTTTTGCTGCACTGTATACGAACCAAACTATGTTGCATATTCAGTATGTGTGCACATATACACCAGGGAATAAAGCTGCTGTGAATGAATACACCAGAAACTTTCTTGAACAAGTAAATCTTCAGAGATTCTCTCCCTGTCTTCTCTCTTCCTTTCCATTTGAATAAAGGCATTTATGTATGTATGGCTAGGCTTCACGAATGAAGATCCAGGGAGGGCTCCACCCACGCTCCTCATCAGCGCCTTTTCCAAGCGCGCTGATAAGAGGATAGCAGATAGCACCCTCGAGAAAGGCATTTATACCACTTGTTTAAAGGACATGCAAAATTTAGATGTCCTTTCTGATTAAAGGAAAATATTTTATATGTTAGTTCACAGCACAGAGATTCTGCTGTTCGGTTTTTTTTTTTTAAGACAAGGAAAAGTCAAGAAAAGAGAGCTTAAAAATCAGGTAATATGACCTGTAAAGTATAAAAAGTATAAATAAAATAGCAGCGGTGTGAATAGACGTACGGGAGAAACAAAACATTGATATACAATCTCTGGCTGTCCTTCCATCTCACCTCGCCGTGCTCCAGAATTAGGAAGAGCCAGGTACAGCTAGGAATTTTTTGGATCTCTGTGTGTGATGAAAAATGTCACTATAATTACACAAATGACCACTGAGTTTTTCAATTTGATCACCGTTAAGCACAACAACATAATTAGTATGAAATGTTAACCTGCATCAACTTCTTTTCAAACATTATAGCACTTATGATGTCCTGGTTGTGAACTTTAGAACGTTGTTGCATGTGATGGACCAACGTCAAAGAGCACTGCTTCTCCTTTGACTATGGGTCCCACCAGCAGCCCCTATCCTTTGCAAAGCTGAACTCCCAGCGGACAAAATGAGTTAAAACAAAGCCATAGGAGTGTCAGGACCCTGAGTGCACCACCAGGCAATGTACTTGTGCAGAGGTTTCAGTGCCTGTGCTCAAGGCTCACTCTGATGCAGCATGGCTTGGTGGCCTGGATTAGCCTGCTGGAAAAACTATAAGACACCTCACCTGATACCTCTGGTCCTTGGCTTGGAGACTGTGCTTAAGCTGCAGATCTGCCTGTGCCAGCCTTGTTCTTTCCCCATCCTGACCCTGCCCTGTGGCCTGGAGTTCCTGACTCAACCCTTGATTTGCCATGTCCCTACAGTCTTACCTGGTCATCAGAATGTCAACAACCCTGGCTGCCATCCCTGGGCCTACCCCCTTTCCTCGCTGAGGTCCTGCTAGTTGTCCCATGCTGTCTCACTGGCACCCACAGCTCCCAGGTCATCTACCCTCTTGGGGGCAGCCCAGCCCTCACTGCTCTCTGATAGACCCAGCTTGTACGCTGCCACCTTTCAGAAAGCTCCAAGCCAATACAGCCAATGCTAAAAATTAACACAAGATGTATTTTCCCTTGCAGGCACTTAACTGCACATGTGGTCACTCTCCTGGTCTGTGATAAGTCCCAGAAATAGCTCATGGGGAAAAGTAATCGAGGTATATGGAAGACTAAGGAGCAGTATCATAAAGCTGTGGTGGCATAAAGACAAGAGATCACAGCTTTTGTAGAGCACTGATACCACTGAGGAGAACAATCAAGCACTTGAACACATGGATTTTCTTCAGTCCTGAAACAGTCACCAAATCTCAGGCAAAATAGAGCTAGGATGTAACTACTCAGAGTTTAAACCCCTTAAAGAAGTTGAGGGAAAAGGGTAATTGGCATCTGTGAAGCACAGACACCTGACAGCAAGGAGAGCAGCAGAGAAGCTGTCATAGCATCATAGAATTATTTACGCTGGAAGAGACCTTTAAGATCATCAAGTCCAACTGGATGTACAGAGTCAGCAGCTCTGGAACAACAGCAGGCATGATAAGGCAAAAATTATCTGTACTGAATTTATAATTTTTAATACGTGGTGAAATTATGTTTTTCTCTCCCTAGACCTATCTCTGGAAAGCAGACCAGGATAAGACTGAGAGGTCAGAGTTGCAGTGGCTATGCCCTAAATCTGTTCTCCTGAAGGCAAGGGTTATTTCTGTCCTTTCTGTCTCTGGTTCTGACCTGTGGCCAAGCTTGGGCTTGCTGCTTCTGCTTCAGAACTAAAGAATCTGTGACCTAAAAACTTCTTTCCTCTTCATCCCCCACCATCAATTAGAATAAGAGATTACTTCCTCCCACAAACTTGTTTCTAAGAGAATAAAGATATGTATTCTATAGTCTAACAAAACCTCTTCAATTCCGAGAAGACTGTAAGTAGCAGAAGAATGTATGTATCCACTGAATAAAAATAATTCAAACTTTTGCAAATTGCTTAGACAGCTGAACTTAAAAGCAAAGAGTAGACAAGAGTAGGAATTAAAAATTAACCTACAAATTTAGAAACTGGTGGTGTGCAGGTGAGATAGGTCCTCTTGCCTGTGATTACAGGAGTGTACCTGGCCCTGTCACCTGGCTGAGTGAGTGCCAGCTGCTTTGAAATCAGTTTGGTGTCTCCTTGTAGTTCGGGGTTGCTGCTAAATGATACTTGGTAGTATTCACTGCAGAGAGCCCGAAGACTGATGGGATTGTGGAGTCTGAGACTGTGTTCATTCTGCAACTCGAGGAAGCCTGCCTGTCTGCCTATGGTTTTATTTTTCTTCCATTAAGCGAGTAGTTCTAACAGTCAGGCTAGCCAGCTTGGCAACTTTCAGAGGCATAAGGTTGAAAATATTTCAAAACTTGGGGAACCATGGGCTCTTTCTCTTACGAAATCTCTCATTTGAAATCAATAGTTCTTTGAATTTGTCTGGCTTGTCTCTACAAATTATATGAATTTATAATTCACCAAAAGAGTAGAAATGTCAGCTGAACCTTACCGAGGAATATGACATCAATGCTAATGCAAATCAATATAGGTTACTTTCTTGATTCATAATGCATGTGTCAGGGCTGCAATTCCCTTGGCTGAAGGCAGTCTGCTTGATATATTTATACAGTACTTGAATCAGTGCCCAGCTCTGCAGAATATAAGATTTCCATTTAAAAGTAAAAGAGAATTTTGAACCCCGAGGCTTGTTCAGAGATCTCTCATTATTATTGGGGTGCATAGGTGTTTAAATATGGTTGGATATGTGCCCTAAGAAAACAATCCTAATGGTAATGATGAATGAGCAGCGCTATTTCCAGTCAGCAGGGACGGTTACCTGAAGGGTCGCATCATTCATATGGTAATGCTTCACTTGTACTGATGCCAGTGAGCCTCAGCCGCTAGGGTTGAGTCCTGTACCTATTGTGAGTTACCTTTATGTTCTCTGCAAATATACCTGGCAAATGCTTTTTTTCTTTTTTTCTTATCTGAATTTTGATAATTTGGGAGTAAAAACCCCATTTAAACAGATTTATATTCTTCCTCCTTCTTTTTTGACTAGTTCGTATACTAATGCCTCACAGAAGTTACACAGTTGGATAAATACTTTGCCATAATCTCCAAACAGCTTTGAAGAAGACTACTGTTATCCGCAGTGCAGACGTTAATTTAAGCAAGCAAAAGCAAAACTATTCCTATTGTGGAATAATCTCATGTAAGCCAAGAACAATTAATTTACTTTACAGCCCAGACTCTAAGGCACTAATTAAAAGTATAAGTCTTTATTATTTGATTTAAGACATTTGGCAAACAAGATCTGAATCTAAAATGTAAACATCTTTTCTAATTTGTCTCTATACATATGTTGTTTAACTGTTCAATACAGCATTCATACAGTGAATTCTATCAGAGAATATCAATAAATATGAACACTATTAGTGTGAAAAAAACCCTTTTCTGTTGTTTTCTTGGTTAAAAATAGTAACATTTTACTGCAGCAGGAGAAATATGTCTTGCAAATGTTATAGCTCCTACATATTGTGGGTTTACATATTGCATTGTTACAAGCAGTGAAAAATATTCTTATATAAATTGAGAAGTATAACAAAGAGACAATATAACATTTTCCCTTTAAGGGAGAGACAACAAAAAGGTCTTTATGTATTGTTACTTGCTAGGAGACTTGGGAGAATTAACAAAAAACAATTTGTACTTTATTCCTTGCCTGAAAAAGCAGCAGAGGAAGTATTCATTTCCTTTCCTGTTATTAAAGGCTACCACATTTCTGCCTACTAAAGAAAAAACCATCAGGTGTAAAAGCAAGTACAAAACCCGTTTGGTCTTCCTTAACCATGGTATTAATAGATTCTTGGAATAAGTTCAGATATCTGCTTGCTAAAAAGCTTGTAGCACAGAAAGGAGTTTCTGCCCTTCGGAAGAGCTGGTGCAAATGACCATAGGAAAGTCCGTACTCATTTTAGTCTTTCATCTTCAGGACAACGTTTAAAAATTCATTGGTAGTTTTAAAATTTCCAAATGGTAAATGGAGCCAACTTAGATGGTTTACAACTTAAAAATGACAGCGATTCTCAGCTAAAATACCACTGCCACTGTTGATATGGAAAATTCATTTGTTCTGTTTGTTTTATATCAGGGGATCAGGTGATCTTGCCTCAACTCTGCAGCAAACCATAACTCTTACATCTCCTTTTGTCCATGTCTGGTCTACCTCCTTTCTGGGAGCTGAGTAAGGTGCCGTATGTTGCTTTCACTGTCTCTGGCTGGAGATTACCTTATCTGTCATCTCTGATATGTAATGATTTTCTTAAATTTTTGTCTTTTTTTTTTTTTCAAAGAGGCATTAATTCCTAGGTACTTGCAGTCTTTTTTATTTGATCTTTTCTATTTCTTTATAGGTTTGCACCAGGCACAGTCTGAAAATCACTTGGGGTCTCCTGTGGCCCCTGGTGCAATAATTGTGCCGACAGCAGAGGGAGCATTAAACTCATTGCCCACGGGAAAGTGTGGGGAGTGATACCCATGTTCCTATAATCCTTGTATGGGTAGGATGAGCTCATTAGCCTTCTGGCAGTCATCCTAGGAGAAGGACAACTCTAATTCCAAACCCGGGCAGATGGAGCTCGTTTAGCCCTGTAAGGCCTTCCATCTAAGAGAAGGACACTCTAATAAAACCTACATCCTAAGGACTTTGCTGCCAGCGTCCAAGCTTGCTAGGCCCTGGCAGATGAACCTTAGGACTAAAGGGTGGGTCCAGCTCTGCGCATGCTGTGTCTCACCTAAAAAAAATCCATAGCGCAGGCTCGAGGGTGCTATCCGCTATCCTCTTTTTATCAGTGCACTTGTAAAAGGCGCTGATGAGGAGCATGGGTGGAGCCCTCCCTGGATCTTCGTTCGTGAGGCCTAGCCATACATAGGTTTGCACATCCAATCTTTTCTTCTGCTTCTATCTTCTTCTAAGTAAGTATTCTAGTTTGGAGTTTTCTGCTAAAAATATTTGTTGAATTATGCATTGCACTGTTAAATAACAGGATACAGCATCAATGAAACTGAATCTGACACTTCCACTACAGTCCCTTTCAGTATTGATGGTAGTCTGATGAATATAGGGAAAAAGATAACCAATATTATTGTAAGAAGATCACAGAATCACAGAACATCCATGGCTGGAAATGACCTCTCAGATCACTGAGTCCAATCAAAACAAAAAAAAAAAACAAAACAAAACCAACAAAAAACCCTCCCACAAAACAAACAAACAAAAACAACAAAAAACACACAAAACCAAACCACACAACCCCAGCCCTCACTAGAGCATGTCCTGGAGCACCACATCTGCACATTTCTTAAACACCTCCAGGGATGGTGACTCAACCACCTCCCTGGGAAGGCTGTTCCAGTGTCTCACCACTCTTTTTGTAAAGAATTTCTCCCTAATATCCAGTCTAACCCCACCCTGTCTCAACTTCAAACCATCCCCTCTGGTTCTGTCATTAGTTGCTAAGGAGAAGAGGCCAACACCCCCCTCTCTACAACCTCCTTTCAGGTTGTTGTAGAGGGCAATGAGGTCCCCCCTCAGCCTCCTCCAGACTAAACATGCCCAGCTCCCTCAGCCTCATCTCATATGGCTTGTCCTCTAAACGCCTCACAAGCTTCGTAGCTCTCCTCTGGACATGCTCCAGCATCTCAATGTCCTTCCTATAATGAGGGGCCCAGAATTGAACACAGTACTCCAGCTGAGACCTCACAAGTGCCAAGTACAAGGGCACGATAACCTCCCTTCTGCTCACCACACTATTCCTGATCCAAGCCAGGATCCTGTTGGCCTTCTTGGGCACCTGGGCACACTGCTGGCTTATATTCAGCCGGCTGTTCTCTCTGCACTGCATGAAAGCCAGCTTTTGAACTGCCGCGGCTCTCCCCTCTCTGCTCACTCCTCGCCTTGATTGGCTGGCGTGGACTTCCTGGTTCCGCTGCAACTCAGGCTGCTCAGGTAGTGCTGCTATCAGCAACCCCTCTGCACAGCAGGTCTAAAACTCTCCCCTGGCTCTCCTCAATCAGCATGAATGCTCTCTCAGCGCAGCTCGCTGCTCTGTCTCACAGATGTAGCATTATGTCCTAGTTTACCGTGTGAAATAAATGCAGGCTGATTTAGTGTCAAACTTGTGCCATGTAAACTGCAACCTAAAGTATTTATCTAGCTAAACAAATCTGACTTTGTCAATCAGATGATTAACTGAGGTACTCCTTTAGCATACTGTGGGAGCCTGAAACCTCCTTAAAGGACTAATGTCTCAAACCTTGAGTGTTGATAAAATGATATTGTCAGCTGGGTGGAGTACAGGAAAGTCCCCCCTGGAGGGGGAAGGTGTGAAGTGCAGGCAATGACCGACAACGACCCTGCTCGCCCCTAGCCCGAGGCAAGACTTGCCCCTTGCCGATAAAGATATTAATATTGGAAAGAGATAAGTTCGACGGAGGTGAGACAATTTCTTTTTCCTGAGTTAATCTCCCCTTTACACGGCTGTGACCACTCCACCCATGTCCTGCATGTATAAAAAAGGACGATGGTGCATCCATCGGTGTGCATCCAGGGTGCAACCAGGGTGCATCCTGCGTGCATCCACCACCGAACTCAAGACCCACTCTGCACTACGTCCCTGGATTTGCACCCACCACCCGAGGACCTGAGACCAGCCCTACAAAACGTTGCTGGAACCACTCTCTCTCTCCTCTCTCCTTCTCCTTTACTTTCTATCTTTAAGGCACTAGAGACCAAAAGCTTTCCAAAATACCTATAATGCTTCTTGCC
>VWZO01004097.1:26583-43335 GCA_013396975.1 Bucco capensis
GCTAACCGATTCTGATATACTGCAGCTCTTGTTTGTGACTGTTGTTTTATTATTAATTCTAGAGCCCTAGCTGTTTTATTGCTTACTAACTCCATGATGGCTTGTAATCGTATAATCCTATTTAACATGTAAATGGGAGTCCTATATCCCCAGCTGCCATCCTGGGCCCAAGTAGCTGGACCATATGTCTGTATTATTCTTCCAGGTGGCCATTCGTCCTCTCCCCATTTTTGAGTTCCCCCTATTAGATCCCTCTTCTGTCTCACTCCGTACTCTTCATATAAAGTACTCCTAACTGCTTCCCCTGATCTTTTGGCAGCAGAAAGAATCCTGGTTGTATTATTCAAATCGCACATGTACCTTTTCACTGTTTTGGAAGTCGCGTGTATGCTCTTTTCCCACAGATCCAAAACATCCGATCTGGTGCGGTCCAATCCATAGTATCATTTTCCGGATTTTCCCACTATCGTTTTAGCTCCCTAATTCCCTCAAATGGAGTTTTGCCTGATGTATTACACCAAGTCAACTGTTTTTCTAAGTCATAAGTACAATTCTTATTTCTATTCTTGCTGCTTGTCCAATATCCCATGGGTTCATTAGGCCACCAAGTTCTGGCTGTGCCATTGGTGGATACTAGTCTATTACAAAGAGAATCCCCCATTTTCTTAGTGAATATCCTTCCTGTCCTTTGAATACATTCTTTCCCAATTACCTCTGATGTAAGTATCCGTCCTTCTGGTCGATATTCCCCTCTAGATATTTCAGTGCAATTCCATCTCAAAACTTCTATGACCCCTAAGCTCTCCTTTCCATGACCATTCTTCCGTCACTGGAGCCCCTCCACATATCCAACAATTTGTTACATTCAATTCCCCTGCTATTTGCTGCATCAAATCCACAAATAAATTTTGTCCTAATCCCAGAAGGTCTAACTCTAAGAGCTGGGATTTTAGTCCTTGATACAGATCACTCAATGGTCTCTTGGCTAGGGCTCTCCTGGCCAGATCCAATTCCTTTAATTGCTCCACTGCATTCTTAACCAGTACTTCCTTATACTGATCTACCACTCCTCCTTGGTCACAGAGGTCACACTGACCCTGTTTTAGCAAGCAAATTGTGTTTTCTCCTCTCGAGCATAGTTGCCCCATCTTGGTTCCTCCCTTTCCCAGATTTGTTGTAACCCAAAACTCTTGTCCCTGTATTTTACAGGTTTTTAAGTCCCTGGGGTTATAACACTCCTTATTAACGAAAGTATGACCGGAAAACACCATTTCCATTTGGAATCTACATCTTACTGGTTTGAGACAGGTTGGCATGCTGGAGGTACCTGGAAGGTCCCTGTGGCCTGAACAAGGCATAACATCATTATCATCCTGATAAGGGGTCTGGTATGACATCCCTCCTCCCTTTTTGCCCATTGGGGTTGCCTCGCAAGGCCGGGTTTCCGAGGCAGGGGTAGAGGTCAACCTGGTCTTTCCCCCTTTTTTCATTTTATCAACTTGGTTAAGCCAAGGTCTCACCAGGTAAGCCGTTTTCCTTACCACTCCCTCTTTTTACTTTACCTCATGCTTTTTACTAGTCTGTGTGACCTCCCCAACCTTTGGAGTTCTTTCAATGTCCTTTTCCTGCTTTATTATCTTTGTGGAGTGTCGATTGCTCCTTTAGCCTCACTCGTAGACTTCCTGGGTCCGATATGATGGTCCACTCCTTCAGTTCTTTGACTGGTCCTTTTATCCGGCTGGCATGAGTCCACCCTTTTTCCGCAGGTCCTTTCTGAAAGGGTCCTTCCCATGTAGGGGTTAAACTTTCTTCTTTCCAGGTTTTAACCAGCACCGAATCCCCAGGCTCAATTCTCTGGATTTTAAATCCTAATGGTGTTGATTGAGCAATCAATCCCTGAGTCCTCAACTCTTTCATTCGCTTGGAGATAACCTGCATATAAGTTCACAGGTCATGGTCTTCAACACTAGGATTAGTTGAGGGTTCCATACATGAGTATGGAAGTCCATACAGCATCTCATATGCTGACAGTCCCATATCAGTTCTTGGTTGTGTTCTTATATTCAGTAAGGCCAGGGGCAGACGCTTTACCCAAGACATAAGAGTTTCAATCATCAATTTAGTAAGATTTTGTTTTAAGGTTTGATTCATTTGTTCCACCTGTCCAGAACTTTGTGGATGCCATGGGGTATGGAAATCCCATCTAATTCCCAATGCTTTAACCATTTCCTTCAGAATGTTGGAGGTAAAATGTGTGCTCTGATCAGAGTCAATGGCTTGTACAATCCCACATCGGGGTATTATATGTTCAAATAATATTTTTGCCACAAAGTGTGCAGTTGCCCTTACAGCCGGGAAGGCTTCCACGCAATGGGTCAGTTGGTCCACTATAACTAACATATATTTCCATTGATTTACTTTTGGTAATTCAGTATAATCCACTTGAATTCGTTCGAAGGGCCTATAAGCTAATTTCCTTCTTCCTGGTGGCACTTGCCTCATTACTTTTCTGTTAAGCTTTTGACAGATTACACATCCTTGAGTGATTTGCTTTGCTACCTCCACAATTCCTATACAGCCATGTGTTGCCAGGAAGTGATCACACAGAGCCCTTGTTCCCCAATGGGTCTGTTGGTGTAATCTATCCAAAATCCTCCTTGCCAAGGGCTTTGGTAGCATCTCCCTTCCATCTTCTAAAATCCATTTGCCTTCTTTTTCTTTCACTCCTAGCTTCTTCATAATTCCCAACTCGGTGTAAATTTTGCTGGTTGAGCACCTGTTTGGTCCTGTAGTGTATATATATTGATATCTCTTCCCTTTTCTGATGAGCAGTTTCTCTGGCTAATCTATCAGCTAAGTTATTCCCTCGAATCTGAGGGGTAAGCCCCTTTTGATGGCCTTTAATATGAACTACTGCTATCTCCTCTGGGTCCTTCAAGGCTTCCAGGATAAGGGAAACCAGATCCTCATGTATCAGACTCTTGCCCTAAGTATCTGTTAGTTCCCTTTCCTTCCAAATTTTTCCAACGGTGTGTACTATCCCATAAGCATATTTTGAATCTGTATAGATGGTTCCTCGTTTTCCTTGTAACAACAATAAGGCTCTATATAAAGCATATAATTCACAAGCCTGGGCAGATGAACTCGGGCTGCGTCTTTCACTTTCAATGGCCCTCATGTCTTTCCCATCCACTACTGCATATCCTGCGTATCTTTCATATTGTACAATCCCCCCAGGCAAGTGCAGTAAACCAATTTCCTGTTTCAACACTAATCTTAACTCCTATCTCTTACACCTGTTTCAGCAAATTAAGAATATTAAATTATATGTTTTTGCAATCAACATAAGTCTTCATAAACATGAAACAGTTTACTGCTGCCCTTTTTTTAACCACAAAAAAAATTTTCTCCACTGAAGTTGTGTCCATGGCGTATCACAAGCCTCACAGTTAATCTGATATTAGGCTACAGTGAAATTAATATAAGCTTTCCTAACTCTTTTATTTGCTTTTTAAATTCACACATAGCCTATAATTTTTAATATATTCTTTGCTAACATACTAAAGATCAGCGCTCTGCTGTCTTTAAAAAAAAAAAGTTGACACCAGAGTGGTAAGTGGAGCTAGGTACCTTCTGTCCCAAGTGGTGCTAATGGCTTTAATTTTGCAAACTCTGCTCTTCAGATATATTTTTAGCAATCAGACCACATTTTGTTCAAGGCAATCATCTGAGTTTTTGATCTAATCATTATCCTCCTGCCTTTCACTTTTGTTCCCTCACAGAAGCAAGGGTTTTGATAACATTTCTTTTTTTCTGTGTATTAGGTATTGCCCTAATTTTTCCTACTGTTGTTGGAACCATCTGCAGGTCTTCCTGGATTTTGAATTCTGCCACCTTTCTCTCCTCAGGCCTGTCCTGGTTCTCAGTGCCACATGGAACATCAGGGTGTTTTCCACCCTCTGCAGATTTCTTTCTGGGTTGGACAACTTCAGCTTTCTTAGCATGTCAGTAGATTAGCCAAGATTTTGGACTATCGAAAGACAAAGATGAAATTTTTGTTGGCAGTTCCAGCAACAACCCAATCCACTGTAGAAATCAGAGTAAGTTCCTAAAGGCACACATCTTAGACAGATTGCATATTTACTTATGATTTCACATTCCTTTGGTTAAAATACATCACACTCATACATTTCAATTATACACATATTGCTTAAATCTTCATAATCCAACTTTGTATTAAACTTATTCTAAGAAAATAGTGCCTGTGTTTGTGCACGATGTGTTAAATGAGTTTTTAGTTACGGTAGGGAATGAAGTGATACTCTTAAAAGGGTTTTGTTCACTGATAATGCAGGTTCAGTTGAAAGCTCTAAGTGTTTTCCTGTTGTATGTTAGAATCATAGAATCATACAAAGGTTTGGGTTGGAAGGGACCTCTGGAAGTCATCTAGTCCAACTCCCCTGCAGTGGGCAGGGACATCCCCAACTAGATCAGGTTGCCCAGAGCCACATGAAGCCTCACCTTGAATGCTTCCAGGGATGGGGCCTCAACCACCTCCCTGGGCAACCTGTTCCAGTGTTCCACCACCCTCGTGGGGAGGAACTTTTTCCTAATATCAAGTCTAAATCTACCTATCTCCAATTTAAAGCCATTGCCCCTTGTCCTTTCACTACAGGCCTTTGTAAACAGGCCCCCTCCAGCCTTCTTGTAAATTCCCTTTAGGTACTGGAAAGTCACTTTTAGGTCCCCCCGAAGCCTTCTCCAGGCTGAACAACCCCAGCTCCCTCAGCCTGTCCTCATAGGAGAGGTGTTCCAGTCCCCTGATAATTCTCATGGTCCTCCTCTGGACCCCCTCCATCAGGTCCATGTCCTTTCTGTGTTGAGGGTTCCAGAACTGGACACAGTATTCCAGATGAGGTCTCACTAGAGCTGAGTAAAGTGACAGAATCACCACTCTTGATCTGCTGGCCACGCTTCTTTTGATGCAGCCCAGGATGTCATTGGCCTTCTGGGCTGCCAGAGCGCACTGTTTGCTCATGTCCAGCTTCTCATCCACCAGCACCCCCAAGTCCTTTTTTGCAGGGCTGCTCTCTATCTTCTCATCCCTCAGCCTGTATTGATAGTGAGGATTGCTCCAACCCAGGTGCAGGACCCTGCACTTGGTCTTGTTGAAGCTCATGAGGTTCACCTGGGCCCACCTCTCCAGCTTGTCCAGGTCCTTCTGGATGATGTCTCACCCCTCCAACTTATCAACAGCACCCCATAGCTTGGTGTCATCTACAAACTTGCTGATGGTGCACTCAATGCTGCTGTCGATATCGTTTACAAATATATTAAACAGTACAGGCCCCTGTACGGAGCCCTGAAGGACACCACTTGTCACTGATCTGCANTACAGTGGGAGGGACTTCACTGCCCTGGTCCTCACCTTGTGGTTTTTTAACTTGGGAGGTGTTGGGAGAGAGGTTGCCAGTGAAGACGGAAGAAAAAAAGTTGTTGAGAACTGCAGCCTTCTCTTCATCTGTTGTTATTAGTTCTCCATTCTTGCTCTTCAGGAGGGGAATATTTTCTTTGACCTTCCTTTTTTCATTGATGTACCTGTAGAATCCCTTCTTGTTATTCTTTTCATCCCTTGTCAAGTTGAGCTCTAGCCATGCCTAGCCTTCCTGACCTCCATCTCTACACTATCGGGCAGCATCCCTATACTCTTCCCAAGATCCTTGTCCCTGCTTCCACTGACTGTGCAGCTCCTTCTTGCTTTTTAATTTGACCAGCAGGTCTTGATTCAGCCATGCAGGTCTCTTCCCTTTCTTACCAGATTTCTTATATCTGGGGATCGAAAGCTCTTGTGCTCTATGGAAAGTGACCTTAAAGATCTGTTGTACTCTTGGATATTCAGTTGTCCCAGGGCTTCCAGTTGCCCCCTCAAATACTGTTCTTGCCTTTTCAAAGTTACCCAACAATATTCACCCTGGACACTACATATCCCAGAGCGAGCTGTGCCTGCTGGCCTTGCTTGTAGCATCCTCTTCCCATACAGCTCTCTCTGGTGCCACTCAAAGATCGTATCCCAGAACTACACCACTTCAGCTAATGCTTTGCATGTAAGTGTATGATCTATATCAGTGAATACTTTCATACCAGCACTATGCCACATGTTGGTGTAATCACAGCTAAAACAAAGCTGTGCCTGTGCCACGATTTGTTTACTAACAGAGGTAAAACCTACATTTTACTGGCACCATTTCCAAATAGGTTTTCCTGAATATTGGCAAAATTAGGCTTTTATTTTAGTACATTAAGCAATATAAGCATAACAATCAGAACTAGCCAAAGTATGGTTTCTGCTCCTATAGCTAGTTTTCTAGATATAATCTTATTGTCCAGGGTACTGGGTCAGAACTCTGACTTTGATCACTGCATTCACAGAGTAGGCTATAAAAACAAAGCCTACTAACACCAGGGTATCTAATAACCACACACAGTTCATTCTACTACTGGTAATGGCTGAAACAAAATTAGAAGTGCTTTCTTGGCATATTATATGTAGTGGTATATGCTAAATGTAGGGCTTTTATGGGTGCACCGTCTGTGAATAATGATGTCTGCTGGGGGTGTTTTGTTTACTTTAATAATATGCCAGTATAACATAAAAATAGGTTGTGCATAAACTGCCTAATTTCTGTTTCTTGTCTATTAAAACCACAGCACTGATGAGTTTAGTTTTTTGTCACTCATGGATGAATTAGATTTTTAAAGAAATCATAAAATCACTAAGGGATGCATTAGAAAATTACGTTGTATTCCTACATTTAAAGCCTCCTTTTCTTCAATTACATAAATGGTGTGAGATCCAAAACAATTGTTAAAAGTCTTTTAAAGAAGACTAAAATCTAAATATTTGGGTCAATGAATGTGGTGGGTTTTTTTTAAATACTGTGGACGTTGGAGGAGATTATTACTGTGCATTTTTGCTTTCCTTACAGATAGGAGAGAAAGTAATAAGAGTGTTTAGGTATTTTAAAGCACCTCATTGTTTTGAGGAAGAGATTTTTCTTTAGATTTGAGTTCTATTTTTAATGTCTTACCTGGCATTTTAATCTTTCTAGAGTGGAGACTATTCATTTGTCATCAGATTTTTGTTTCAGACATTTTTCTGTAACTTTTCTTGGTACCAGGAAGCTTTGTGATCTTTAACTGATAAATAGGAAAGGATGGAAATGTCTGAACTTTCCGCTTTCGGTAGATTACCATGTTTCAGCACATTATTAGAACAGAAGGAATTAAAGCAATAGGCAGTTCTACACTCCAAATCTGAAGCTATGCTGACAGTACTTTTTCTCTGTCATGGGACTTGAAATTAATGGTTGATATGGCAAGAACTCCCATCAAGAGAAACACTTAAGACTCCTATGAGGACAGGTTGAAGGAGCTGGGATTGTTCAGCCTGGAGAAGAGAAGACTTCGGGGGGACCTAATAGTGACTTTCCAGTACTTAAAGGGAACTTATAAGAAGGCTGCAGAGGGCCTGTTTGCAAAGGCCTGGAATGAAAGGACGAGGGGCAATGGTTTTAAACTGGAGAGGAGGAGATTTAAATTGGGCATTAGGAAGAAGTTCCTCACCACAAGGGTGGTGGAACACTGGAACAGGTTGCCCAGGGAGGTGGTTGAGGCCCCATCCCTGGAGGCATTCAAGGCGAGGCTTGACAGGGCTCTGGGCAACCTGATCTAGTTGGGGATGTCCCTGCCCAGTGCAGGGGGGTTGGACTAGATGACCTTCAGAGGTCCCTTCCAACACTAACCATTCTATGATTCTATGATTCTATGATTCTTACAGAATTATTGGGTCATTTAAGTTGGAAAAGACCCTTATGGTCATTGAATCCAACAATCAACCTGGCACTACCAAGCCCACCACTAAACTTTTTTCCTAAGCACCACATCTACACAGCTTTTAAATATTTCCAGGGATGATGATGTAACTGCTTCCCTGGGCAGCCTGTTCCAATGCTTATCCACTCATTCAGTGAAATTATTTTTCCTAACAGCTGATGTAAACCTCCCCTGACGCAACTTGAAGCCATTTCCTCTTGTCCTGTCACTTGTTACTTGAGAGAAAAGACCAACCCCCATCTTGCTCCAACCTCTTTTCAGGTGGTAGGAGAAAGCAAGAAGGTCTCCCCTGAGCCTCCTCTTCTCCAGACTAAACAACCCCAATTCCCTCAGCTGCTCCTCAGAAGACTTGTGCTCTAGATCCTTCACCAGTTTCATTGCCCTTCTCTGGATGCACTCCAGCACCTAAATGTCTTTCTTGTGGTGAGGGGCCCAAAGGTGAGCAGTGTTTAAGATGCAGCCCTGCTGGCTGCAATATTTCTGATCTAAGCCAGGATGCTGTTGGCCTTCTTGGCCACCTGGGCACACTCCTGGCTCATGTTCAGTCAGCTGTTGACTAGCACTCCTAGATCCTTTTTCTTTGGGCAGCTTTCCAGCCTCACTTCCCCAAGCCTGTAAGTGTTACATGAGGTGCTTGTGACCCAAGAGAAGGACGTAGCTATTTGCTGTGTTGCACTTCATCCCACTGGCCTTAGCCCATTCATCCAGCCTGTCCAGATCCCTCTGTAGATCCTTTTCTACTCTAGATACTTCTGCCTAACTTGGTGTCATCTGCAAACTTACTGAGGATGCACTTATTCTTGGTGCTAAGCAACATGCCTAGGCTCTGAGCACAACTGGATTTGCAACAGCCCTCCCTACTCCTGGGGGTTTTGCTGTCTGTACTCAAGGCCAGCATGGACATGGTGTTGCTCTGTATCCTTGGATCAGAGTGCTGTGAAAACAACTAAGTTGCACAAAAGGTCTATGAGAAACCTTGCCTGGGTCCTCTGCTGTGTTCTGCTCATGCCCTTGCCAATGGGCGTTTTCCAAGCTACTTGGTCCTTTTCTGAGCCCAGAATGCTGTAGTAGTGCCCAGTATTGCACCCTGCTGATTCTGAACTTGTCTTGCTGACTGAGTTTCCTAGCTGCGGTTTGGACCTGCCCTATCCCTACAGGCTTGCCTGGTCATCACTGGACTGTCACCAGCCCTCGCTGCCATCCCTGGGCCTCCTCCCCTTGCCTGGCTGGGTTCCTGCCAGGATGCTTCCTGCTCAGTGCAGCAACTGCTCCTGTTACCTTGCTGGAACCTGTGACTCCTGGCACACCTGTCCTCTTAGGGCAGCCCAGCCATCACTGCTACCCAACACAGCTTGCTCAAGCAGGAGCTCTTCATTAAGCAGTTTTCATCCTCAAGGATGACCCAGGTTGAGGGGCTCTGACATTCCTATGACAGCAGAGCAAGCTGAGACAGAAGCTTGAGCTTTTTATAATGCTCACATTGTATTGGAAATTTTGTTTAAATACTTGAAGGGAAATTTAGCCAGAAGCTCTGGACAGTCTAATTTCTCACTTGCAAGTCATAATGCTGAGCAAGGTTTATTTTGGTTTTAATTGCCATTTTGATTCCAGAAAGCACTGCCCATCAGAACTTTGAGAGGGTGTGAGGGGGTCAGGAAAAAACCTTGGAAATCTAAAATATAATCATAACATTTTGTTTAATGGTTTGGTTTCATATACAGGCATATTTATCACATTTAGATTACAAAATTATTTCATTTTATATCCACCAAACTAAAAGGGAAACATTTTGAAGCGCTTCAAGCCCAAGAACTCAAACACTTTATAAACATTGCTGGACTTAAGTTTGTAGTTTTCCAGTAAAGTATGAACCATTCAATAGCAGCAGTTTCAAAAGGCCAGACGGAGAAATGAATATTGCCTCTGGATGTCCACGCTTTGTGTCACACACAGTCCTATAGAACACAAAGAACACCTACATCAGTGATGACACTCTGTTTTTGAAAGTGGTTGTGGATTTAACCGATCTGGAGAAATTATGAAAAGTGTGCCCAATCAGTGTGACTGCTTTAACTATTAAGAAATGCTTTCTTGGTGACTACCAACCATGCAATAGTGTATTGCCACTAGTCAAGCTACAGATAATGTTTCAAGGCTTTTGGACTGCATAACAGGTAACAAATTACCAAAGCATCAGCCTTTCCTTTTTTAATCTTTTTTTCAGGATTGCATTTTTAAGGCAGCTAGAAGTCCAGTTTGATGCGAACATCCATTCGATCCAGACTTGGCCTTGTCCGGGCTATGGGGAATGCTTGGCTCCCATCACCAGGCTGGCATTTGGAGATGAAACTCTTCCAGTAAACCCTCTGGAGGGCCACAAAGATGGTTAAGGGCTTGGAGGGGAAGTCATATGAGGAAAGGCNTTTAAATCATCATAGTGGAGATTGTGATTCCTGCAGGTTCCAAAAGGCAGTTGTTGTCAATACATGGATGGCTAGTGAATAAATATTCTAAATGTATGAACAGTTCTGTATTTTGAATGTTTGAAATGTGTAATCATTGGTGTGCCATCTTGATTTAGATAATTAGTAACTGGTGCTTATGGTGAAGGAAAAGCAAGCAATTTTTAAGTTAGTGATTTTCAAATTTTGGCTCGGTAGCAACAACAAGTTAACTGCAAAATATGTTCTCATGGTCTTATCTGAAAAACTGGATGAGCAGAATGTGAAGACTTAACCACTTCAACAGTGGTTCCTACCACGCAATGCTATTTGTGACATTGAGGAATGAGCTTTATTGAGTCTGAGGTGGTATCTGCTCTCCAGCTCTGCAGAGATCACATGGGCTCCACTAGTCTTTTAAGTGACATCTTCAATATGCCTGTCAAGGATACTCATATTCAGAGTGGCTGAGGCAAAGCTGTGAGCATTTCCTATGTCTGCAGCCTGAAAAATAAGATGTTCAAATGAGAAAATATTTAAGAAAAAGGTTTGGTGTCCAAAAAAGTTTGGTGGAAGAGAACAATCCTTCATTGTGTTTCTAAAAGGAAGAGTCACTAATAGCAGTGGCACGTATTGTGACACCAACTGTTCTCACCAGAAAGGCAATGGAAGTTTCTATCGCAAGGACAAGTAACAGCTTGGAGTATGGCATAAAAGAAAACAAAACACTAAATTCTGGCTTAATGGTTACTACTTGTACAATTGTTAATATCCAGATGACAAAATCTCCCTACCTAAGTAGTAAATGTGCAAACGGAACAGCTTGCAAAGGTTTGTAAGGAGGGAGGGAAGAAAAGAGACAAAGGCATCAATGCTTTCAACCTAGGAAAAAAGTGAAAGTGTCTTATTTTGTAAGGTCATCATGCTCTGATAGATATTAACTTCAGTGAGAATTAGTAAGAACACAGCTGGCAGTGACTTCTGAATCAAAAGTTTTCCAGCATATTAAGTATGATCCTTTTTATAATGTGAGTTGCCAAGCAGATTCTTGTGTCTTCCATGTGAGTGGAAGCTAACCTAAGCTGCAACCTTTGATGAATGCAAACATTCTCATGACAATAATGGACATGTTACCTATTTAATTACACATTCACTAGAAGAGAAAGGGAGGTTGAAAGCATATAGTCCACTACCATCAGCACCATCTGCTGTTGTGTCAGTCTTCATTTCTCATGATGTTTAAAGCACATCCATCCTTCACCACTACCAAATAAGAGGCTTTCAAATTTTATGTGCAGAATTACAGAGAGCTGTGCTACACCATGTGGTGGTCATAGCTGCAATATTATGCCACTTCTGGGAGTGAGGATGGTTTTATTTCACTTGCTTCTTTGAGGTAGCAGCAGAGAGTAGCAGAGAGAAACATTCTCACTCTGGTTCGGTCTATGCTATGTTATACGGCTGTTTAGGTTGCATCTGCTGCCTTTCTACTCAGAAAAGAGGAGTGGATGGATACTCTCCCTTGTGCATATTACTAGTGTATATAGCATTGCTTATGAACCCCAGTCCTCATGCTTGTCTTTGACTTTATACAGGTATTTTTATGTTTAGATCTAATTAACTGGTGGTCATAAGCACCAATGTTATTCTTGTCTAAATACGTCAAATCTAGAGTGAAGTCCAAGTTACTTCACTCTAAACGTTTTTTTTTCCTCCTATCTGTAGAGGGTACTGCTGAGGACTATTGAAAGGTCTGAGCATTGCGTTAACTCTTCTCCCATAGTAGTCTACAAGCCTTGAAATATTGCCAGTTTTGATTGTAGCCTGGCTATGTAAAGCCTTTTTTCACTTTGGAATCAATCATTTGGCGACTGGAAGCAGTGACCCAGACAAATCTTATGATGTCCTATGTCTTCAAGCACCAGGAAAGGCCAAACCACGTTCATACAGGACTGTTCTGAACAGCCTTCAATTCAGAGAGTACTGATTTTAAGTGAGTCCTAGCTCTTTCTCTGTAATCTCCAAAATCTTCAGATTGCTATTTTTTTCAGCGTCTGACAAGTCTTGTAGAAGACAGGCCTATAATGCTTTGAACAGCAGAGCCTTCAGTTAGTTCTGCAGGGCTGCTCTCCTACATCTCCAGCAGGGGACCTGCTTTTCAAAGGCATCTTGGTCTACTGGCACTGACCAACGACTTCAAGGTCTTGCTGCTGCTTTCTTTTCTATTACCCAACTCTGAGGCTCTGATAGTTTTCTTGAGTTGTACCCTGAATATATGGAACACTTTCCACAGGTCCCACTGTTATAAAATTGCTATCCTAGAAAGTTCTTCCTGTAAAAGCTGCTCATTTCAATAAATTGCAGAGTGCAGGTGCACTATAGCAATGCCCAAAGTTGTCTAATTAGTGGGACAAAATGGGACAATAATAGAAAAAAAAATATTATAATAGTATCAGATGTAAATCAGCAGTTTAGATAGTGACATGGTAGAAGCATCTTACAAATTCATGGCTCGGGAACTAACCACTCTCTGCACCACCTTGAACAATGAGTATAGCTGCAGAAGTTGGCTGTTTTCCATCAATAGTGAGTAACCCATTTTTCTGTGCTGATTCATTTGGCCTGCTCTGTTGGTGTCTTACTAATTTTTTTTTCATGCTATTGCTGGCAGAAAGGCCTTCTCTACTAACAACATGTTTGTCTAGCCTTGGCATTAAGCGTAATATTGCATGACAATTTAATACTTCCTCTTCCAAGTCTTGCTGACCTTTAGTTTTGTGGCAGATAATTTCTAATATGTGTACATGAAAATATTTTAATCACTTAGCCTTTAAAAATGAGATTGAGAAGAATCATTAGTTTAGCATAAAAACCTGCAATATTTTTTTCTACTACCAGAAACATCTACACTGAGCTTAACTTGCTGCTTGTAAGAAAATGGAAGTTCAGTGCAAACTGACTCCATATTTGCAACTTGCAGATTCACCTTCTGAAGAAATGTTAAGCAGCAGTAAGGTGTTTATTCTTCCTCCAGTTTTCTCAGAGATAAAACGAAACAGAAGTAACTTGCTTTCCTTTTTGGAATAACCTTCTGTTACTCAGAAGTCTTCACTGAATAAGCTATAAAAAAACCATTTAGTTAGTAAAAGAGGGTTATCCTGAACTGAATCAGGACTGAATAAAGTATCTGATAGGTTGTGTTATGTGTATCTTTTTATGACTTTAAATCACACTTTGACATAATTTGTAACAATATGTAAGACTCAATTCTGCTTTTAATCAGTGCTGACTTTGAAAGCTTTCCCACTCACGGACAGTAGGAAGTAAGGTTTTAAAATCTATGGAAATTTTTCATACCACTCCTCTAGATCTCCACAAATCTTAAAATACAAAGTATTCAAAGTGGGAGTGAGGCTGTAGAGGGCACGAATAGCTATTTTCTAAATCAGTTCATAGTGAGTAAAATCCTGCTAATAATTACACAAACACTGACACTATTAAGAGGATGGAAAGAAAGAAAATCTGTATTAATATGATGACAAGTTTCATATAACCACAGGTGATTTTAAATCTCATTTTGTATAATGGGAGGCTATAGTTTAACACTGATTCTTGACCTGAGTGTTTGTTTAAATTACTTGGTACTGGTTAGCCAAGGGGAATATTTCTCAGTCCTTGGTAGCATGAACTGAGGCAGTGTCCACACTGAGGTGACACGGTGTGGTTCTGTTACCCTCCCTGGAAAGGGCCACTGATGTCGAGTGGCAACTTAACCACTATGCAGGACTGGAGCCCTCACCACTGATGAAAATACACACTTTTTTCACGTCTTCAAATTTAAATACAAATAATCTCACAGCAGCAGAGCAGTCAGCTGTAACACTTCTACGCTTGAGAGCCGAGCACCAGAGATGCTTGTGTGCTTATGTTATTGGCCTAACAGGTGCTTTCCAGCACCCCTGCCACGCAATGTGACTTCCTTCAAGCCCCTCCCTGCCCCCGCGCTTAGCTCTGCCGCGCTCTGGAGGGGTGCCTGCTGGCAAGGACGTAGTCTGCACACGCAGAGCCCGCTGCCCTTTGCAAGACCTCGCAGTGCTTCCAGCCGCGGAGATCTTCACGCGCGTCCGCGGGATGAGCTGGGGAGGAAGATGGCCGGAGATGCTGCCAGCTAGCGAGGAAATTGCAAGGCGCTGGGAAAAGCGGCGAGCCCCGCGCGTTAGTAGGGCCACGCCTCCGCCAGAGAGCCCGCGCTTCTCCTTCAGGCGAAGGCACGACAGGGGCACGACCTCCGCGCTCTGCCGGCACCGCACATCAACACGGCCCTGCTGCCGTTGGGCCCTACCGCCGCTCTCGCTCTCGCGCTCCCTCTCCCTTCAGCGGCGTGGGGCTAGCAGCCGGGGCCGGCGGCGCCCGCCTCTGCCTCCTCCCCCTCCGTCCCCTGCCTCCTCCCTCCGCCGGGCGGCCGGCTGCGCGGGGAGGGAGAGAGCGCGGACGAAAGGTGTTGCTGGAAGGGAAGTTTGAAGAAGGTCGGCGGGTGCCTAGGCGCTCCGGCAGCATCATGGCGGAGCAGGGCGAGTCGCCGGTCCACGTCCAGCAGCCCCCACTAGCGCCCGCGCCCACCACCCCAGCCGTCGGCTGGCCCATCTGCAGGGACGCCTACGAGCTGCAGGAGGTTATCGGTCAGTGGAGCGGCAGAACGGGGAGGGCGGCGGAGGGTGCTGCGAGGCGGAGGCCGGGGATGCGGCGGCTAGCTGGCCAGCTCCGGGCCTACTAGCATTCGTCCTCCCGCAGGCTGGGGCTAGCTCACTGCGGCGGACGCGCCCGGCATTGCAGTGGCGCCGCCGCCGGTTGCTGCAAACTTTATCCGACCGACAACGGGCGGGCGGTGCGGTCCCCGGGGGCGGTGGCTCTTTCTAGAACACGCCGCGCCCCGCCCGGTGCGGCCCGGCTGAGGGTGCTGCTCCCGTCTCCGCTGAGCCGTGGTGCATCGTCACTTGCCGCACTGGTGGCTGCCGCCGCCTAAGCCCTGACTTGCGGGTTTGCACTGGGACCTCAGCAACTCTTGAGGATGCACTCTCTGTGCTTTGTCACTGCATGCTTCCGCTTAGATTACTCTGCATTTTTCTGTTAGTTTCATGAGGGAGGTAAACCTCACCTCGAGAGCTGCTGCTATCGTGGTGACTTCCTTTTAATTTTTATACATATAAGGGTATGAAAACCCTTATTGAAACCCTTTTCCTCCCTTACTGTGTAATCCTGCCCAGTTCCCCTCGGCCCAGCTCCCCGTGCTTTAAGGCCAGCGGGGGATGACAGCTTCGTTTCAGCCCTGCCAGTCTGCTCTTGTCCCGGTTTGCCGTGTGAAGTTTAACAGATCTCTGCCTGTCCCCCACGTCCTTGTGGGTAGGGGCTTTCTGGTAGTGTGCTTCAGTGCTTTTGTTCATGTGTTCAGCTAATGGAGATCAGATGTGTTCAATCTCCATCCACTGTATTTGAATTGGATTACTTTGAATTCTGCTGTGTGAGGAGGTGACTGTTACCAGCAGTATGTGTGATGGAAAGTTTTTTTGTCTCTTGATCTAGATGTTGCTTGTTGCTAATAAACTACTTTGGGAAAGCTTGCTTTTATTTTTTGCTTTTTATTTTAAACCTGTAGCAAATAATGCAGATGGAAAAGGCCAGATTGAAGACTGTGATGGCTGTTCCTTATGAATGAGGTGACTTAAATGAAAAAAGTTCGTGAGTCTTGCCAGCTGATGCTGTTGGTGATCTTCAGTTTTACACACCGATCGCTGATGACAACCAGAACTACATGTTAGTGACCTGGATTGCAAGTTTTGTGTACTTAGCTTTGACACGTAGCTTTTTATTTTCCACAGGCAGAAAAAAAAATGGTTGAGGAAAACTACTTCTTCCTTAAAATGGGGTGGCTTTCTGTTGACCCAGATACTGTTTCTGTTTGCATTTCCTAGGCTGTGAAAAGGAGCTCAGGAGGGATGAGGTTTCAGGTGTTAAGGTCCCTGGACATGGCTGGCCTGGACCAGAAAGGTGCTCAGCATCAAGCGAGTGTTGGCAGCAGAGGCATGGGATTACTGGCCAGAGGACTTTGTCTTACTTGGTCTGTGGAATGGATATAAATTAGTGACTTTATCTTACTTGGTTTGTGGAATAGATATAAATGAGCCAAGTGGAAGCATAAGCTGTAACTTTGGTGAGGAGTAAAGCCCTCCCTCTTCTAAGGTAAAAAAGTTCTCAGAGGTGTTGGATTAATCCTTGTTTAGGCTGTGGCATGGGTCATATGAGTTATTTAAACAGTAGTTATTTTCTATTGCAGTACCTGTAGAATGCCTGATTGAGAGTTTCATTTAGAAATTTGTTTTCACTTAAAAGCTTGTTATCATAGAATCATAGAATCATAGAA